>OX371225.1:88699698-88859698 GCA_947310385.1 Nephrotoma appendiculata
TTCCAAAAATATCCGCTTTTGATCAAAATGACGCCACCATCGTTTTACTGTCAAAAAAATTTGCGATGCGGTACTAAAGCTGTTCCAATTTAATAATCACTCCAATATATCATTTTAATTTATTAATATTATAATAATAGAGCATTAAGTAATATTCTATCCCATATTAAACATTTTTTAATGGAATTTTAGACGAAATAGCGAGAATACCTGCATCAACAGAAATTACTGATGTCGTTGTGACTGATAATTTAGATACTATTATAGATAAAACTAAGGGTAATTTACTATGGCATGATTATAATAGAATATTTTATAACTAATTGTAATTGAAATTATAGAGTACCACACAGTTTTAGTTTAAACAACTGCACCAATAATGGTTATTGCTGAAAGTGATAATTTTCGGGTAAATATTTTGATACACATTTAATTTACAAAAATATTTAACCCAATGTGTTTGTTGTGGATAGTGGATCAGAATATATTCCTGGATGGAATACTTCCACTGATTCCTCCATAATATCAAACCCAAGTGGTAGTCCGATTACATCCCGTCTTGACAAAATTCAGCGTAGAGAAGCAGCACCTAAGACAATGACACCTAAAATGGAGCCGGGAGAGCAACTCCAGTCAACAGTTATGTCAACTCCAGTAACTAGAAAACGTATCAGAACCGACATAAGGAAAGGACCTGGTCGTAAGTCAAAATACTGGAAAATCCAAAAAGCTAGGGCTGCATATAGGACGGGAATAGAACACACTAATGTCAGCGGAAAAATTGTTCCAGCTCGTAAAATGGGTAATGGCTGTAAAAATTCTTGCCGGTTAAGATGTCAACAGAACATTTCATTAGAAAATAGGAAGGAATTGTTCAATCGATTTTAGGCAATTGGTGATATTAATATGCAAAGAGAATATCTTCTTAGAAAAATGAAACCTACATCGAAACGAACCACAAAAATTGAAATAAAAATCGATCGGGCAGGAAATAATCATTATTTTTTGCCAAACCCTTATATAAATCAAACGAACGAAAATAATATAACGGTCTGTAAAACGACATTTATGGATACCTTTGGTAAGCATCTTTAATTTATAAACCATTAAAGATTGTAATATTTTCTAACTTTTTAAGGGATAGATCGGCAGTGGATTGTGACAATTTTTGCAAAATTGGATGATCATGATACATTGACTACTGACATGCGTGGAAAACATAATTGGAAAGTCACAAATATTCAACTTAGAACAATACAATCGGTGAAAGAACATAATAATTTGTTTCCCCGGATTGAATCGCACTATTTGCGAAGAAATACAGAAAGGGAATATATGGTGGGCGATTTGAACATAAATGCCATGCATAGATTATATGTTGAGTAGTTAAAACAAAAAAACCAAGGCGTGATTGCTGCTTCGCAAAGGCAATATAGAGATATTTTTATAAATAATTTCAATATTTTTTTTTGTGCCAAAAAAGGATCGGTGCAATGATTGCACCTCATACGCAAACCAGAATTTAAATAAAGAAGGAGTTTATGCTATACATTTAAACGAAGCTAAACATGCACGCCAATTAAAAGACGACGACAAGAAACGGGCAATTGAAAGCCACGGAACAATACTAGCAGTCATTTTTGACTTTGAGAAAATTTTGACTTGTCCAAATGCCGTAATATCGACATTCTACCATAAAAAAAATTTAGTTTATACAATTTTACAGTTTATTCTATGAACACCAAAAAAACATACTGCTATGTTTGACATGAATGTATTGCCAAAAGAGGTCCGAACGAAGTGGTAAGCTGCCTTCATAAATTTATAGAATTACAAACTACAAACAATAACCACTTAGAGGAAATACCATTTTGATCGAACAATTGCTTCAGTCAAAATAAGAATAAAATTCTTATTTCGTTTTATGCATGGGCTGCCAATAAATATAAAATCAAAATTGCACAAAGATACCTAACCAAAGGGCACACGCAAAATGAAGGCGATTTGGTACATTCAACCATAGAAAAAAGAAAAAAACGAGAGATGTTATGGTACCACAAGAGTGGTTTGAAATCATTAAATTTGCAAAAATTAGTGAGCCATTTTATAACGTTATAGAAATGACCCAATTAGATTTCTTTAATTTTAAGCTGTTGAGTGAAATGGCAAATTTTGGCCAAAGTAATTTCTATATATCGAAATTGAACGAATTTCAATTTTCAAATTTAAATTCATTAAAAGTAAATTATAAAACAGATTGGAACGACATTCAACAACAGATGGAATTGGTTAAGGAAAGTAAAGGCAGGGGAAGAAAAGCAGCCAAAAACCCTGAAACTTTTAATAGCTTCATTCCTCAGCTAAATTATGACAAACCTTTACTGATTTCGCTAGCGAAGTGGAGAGATTTAAAATCTTTTTGCGAATTAAATTTAATCGAAAAAAAATATCATGCTTTTTATGAAAACTTACCGATTGCCGAAACAATGCCCAATGAAAATGAGGCTGATGAATGATGCTTATTAATTTTAAGCCCAAATTTTTTGCCAAAGGAAAAAATTTACATTTTATTTATTTTTTGTAAATGAATTGTTACAATTATTATTTGTATTATTAACGCAACTGAATTGTGATACAATGTGATTTTTGTGATGATTATGATTTTTTTTACATAACATATGTACTTTTCCCATGTGTAAAAAAGTAAATGATAAGTTCATGTGTAATAAGTGAAATTTTAAAATTTACTAATAAACTATGATTTTAGCAAATTTTATAAGAAACTGTATCCTTTTAGGAATACCCCCAATTCAGATCATTTTTCAAAACTTCATATTTAAACTGTTTCCATCAATTCTGTTTATTGGAAATGACACCTTCAATGAGAGCTTGTTTAATTTTTGATGTGATGTTAATGATGTTGAAAAGTTAAGCATTTACAAAAAACCACTACAAAGAAAAAAAAAGTAAATAAATTTAAAGATTAATTTTTCTACGAGTTACAAGAGTTAACCTTGTCGGTTTTATAAAATATAAGCCCCTGCTAGGGGCTTATAATGTTTTTTGATTACACAAGCCAGTTTTACAAAAAATCCGGTAAGTTTAATTTTTCGCTATAGAAATCAAGTGTAGGGTATTAGGGGCTGAGTGTTGGCCACAACATAACATCATCAAACACTATCCAACCACAACATAACATCATCCACTTAAACGAGCAAAGCTCTGTATTACTGCGGTTGCCATTTCAAACAAATTAAATGACCGGCTTCTGAATGAAGGATGTCAATTAAAAACTTGAATTATTTTCAAAATTTGTTTTATCTCATCCCAATATTAAAATAATTTATCTTTCACCATCGGGAAATGGTAAAATGCCTAATGTATACAGATGTTGAGATGCTCTTGAAATAATTTATAAGCGAATCAAGTATGGTTTATTATTTTTGTTCATGGTTGTGTTCTCTTACGTCAACCTTTTTCACAGAGATAGATTTTTTACCACCTTCAGCTGCTTTTCTAAATTATTTATTTAGGTTTTTTGTCATTTTCATTTCATTTCTGTTATATGTATACAGACCCTTTCTGAAAAATTACTCATAATTTCCGTGCACACGTATTTTTATTAAATTTATTTTTGAAACGAATTATTAAAAAAAAAACAGATTTTTTTTTACAAAAAACAACCTACATTTAGTTAGGAGATACAGCCGTGGTGAAATATTTTTAAATTTTTTGGCAAATATACGAGTAAAATGGTTTACCTACAGTGAGTAACGAAAATGATCATACACCCTGATTTTTGAGAAAAATTTACAAAATATAAGGATTATAGAACTTATTTTGCAGTTTTTTATTAGATTAAATTATTTTACAAATTAACAAATCCAAAATTACAAAATAAAAATTCATTTGCCGTTTATAGTAAAAAAAAGAAAAAAATCAAGAAGTTTTTGCAATGAAAATGATCATACACTTATAGTACGATCCTTGATTTTTTTAAAATCATTTACATAAATTATTTATGTTTCGTAATTATTTTAATATCGAGTTGGTCCTCCTTTATTTTTTATAACCTCTTTCCATCTTCTAGGCTTTGATTCTACTAATTTCTTGGTAAATTCCGGTGAAATTGTATCCCATTTTTTCATTATTATTTCTTGTAACGTTTTTTTGCTGGTAATCCTTTATTTTCTAATTTGGCATTCCAGGTGATCCCATGGATGTTCATTGGGATTCAGGTCAGGCGATTAGGGTGGCGAATGTAACTGGTTTGGAACGTTGTGAACCGTATGCTTGGGATCGTTGTCTTGCTGGAAGATCCATGATGACGCGGGCCGTAATTGTTCCCTGGATGGTTCCGAGTGGTCCGATAGAATACCTAGGTATTTCCAGCGATTCAAATTTCTATTTATAAAAACAAGTTTACCTACCCTACCCGCCGACATTGAATCCCATAGCATAACCTACCCATCATGATGTTTAATAGTTGGGATGGCGTGTTTTAGCTCCAGCACTGTAGCAGGTTTTCTCCAAATTTTACTTCTCCCATCGGCTCCAAAAAAATTGGTAAAAACAACCTTCTTCGAGGAATTGAAGCCTTTTGTTTTTAATTTTTATGCAAATTCAATTCTTGTTTTGGAATTAAAATTCTAAATTAATTACTTCTTGCGTGGCACCGGCCATGATATCCATGTTTCCACAGATCCCTTCTAATATTTTGGGGTGGGTAGCTTTATTGAGTATATTCTCCTCTTCTGAAGCTAGTTTTGGAGCGCTTATTTTTGGGTTTTCTTTCACCAAATCCAAAATATTTCACTCGTCCCGATTGCAAAAACTTGGTTGTCGCCCTGTCCGCTGCCCGTTTTCAAGCGATTTTGTGACGTTGAATCTGTATATTATTTAGGCAATTACTGTAGAATCTGAATGACTTCGGGAAACTAATTTTCTAATTTCGCACACAGATTTTCCAGTCCGTTTCATATTAATTATTATTTGACATTCTTCGTTGGTAAGTTTCCTTTCTAACACCAGTCGGACGCCTCGCAATCGGTACATTTGTAATGTATACGCCCGTATTCAATATGAAAGGGGTTATAAAGATAAAAGAGGACCAACTCGATATTAAAATAATTATGAAACATAAATAATTTATGTAAATGATTTTAAAAAAATCAAGGATCGTACTATAAGTGTATGATCATTTTCATTGCAAAAATTCTTGATTTTTTCTTTTTTTATTATAAACGGTAAATACATTTTTATTTTGTAATTTTGGATTTCTTATTTTTTAAAATAATTTAATCTAATAATAAATTTCAAAATAAGTTCTATAATCCTTATATTTTGTAAATTTTTCTCAAAAATCAGGGTGTATGATCATTTTCGTTACTGACTTTACACAATTTTTTTATTAATTGTGTCTTGTTTAGTTAATAAAACCACGATGACGTACAATAATATTAAATTAAAATTAGACACGTTCGTGAAAATCAATAATAAATAGGTAATAATAAACTAACAAAAATATTTTATGTTACCAATTTTTTTTGTTCAGTGCTAATTTTTTATTAAAACTAGTCCTAATGGTACGATGCAAGGTTAAACCTTGCAAAATATTAGTAGCTGCATTAGTATTTGAAGATAAAATTTTATTTTGGAGCTTATGCAATACTACGATATGTATATGTAATTAGTATCTTCTGCTGGATCAAAACATATGCTACTGTGGCCACTAAGCATATATTCAATTTCTTCTTTTTAATTAGTGCTTAAGATTATCAACAAGTTAGCTATATGGTCATGAATTTTTAAAATTAGGTTACGTTTTTAAATAATTGAATGCTTAACTTTATAGCTCTTTACATATTACGATGAAGTTAGAACAACTACAAACATTTTGTTACAACAACAACATCAACCAACCATACCACAAAATATTCAGATATTTTTTTTAACTTTTCAATTAATTTTTATTTCTTATTTTTTCTTTTTCAGATGAAATCTAATCTTCAGTTTTTTTAGTTATAATTTTAATAGGAATCGTATTTCTGCTTATTTTATAAGTTTCTTGCGTCTCTGTGTAAACAAGTTAGAAGCAAATAAAGTACAATATATCAGAAGGAATAATACAGAGTATGAGGTACATAATAAATATGTACATAAAATTCTGAAATTCGAGTAACATACAGGTGTTCATCGATTGGGTTATTGCTTTCTAACGTTTATATTATATTGATTCGTAAAACTTTTGCTTATTAAAGCGTTAGTTAAAGTTTATCAAGTTGTAACAGGTGTACGGAGTAAGCACATTTTAAACGTAGATAAAAATAAATTGAAGAACGATAAAATATTATAATACAAAGTTATAATAATATAAATCAATAATATACACAAACGGAATAAAAATGCTCTACATTGATTAAAACGAATGATACACATTGAATAACAACACTCGTAGAACGAGTAAAATAGAATAATAACTATTTAAGCAAGTAGAATGAAAATGTAGGTGGTTATTTATGAGTGAGGTTGTTGCAATACGAGCAATCGAAAATACTCATTAACAGTGCTGCTAGATCATAAAATTTTCTTTTTTTGAAAAATTTCCATCGTTGTAAAATTCTAAAATGAACAATTAAACATTTCCTATAATATTATAAGTATGTATGTAGTTATGTGTCACATCAACAACATCGGGCTCATTATGAACGAAATAGAATAAAATTAAATTAGCCCCATACCGTTTTTTTCAAATGATAAATTAATTTTAAAAAAATTGTATTAAATTTATTTCAATTGATTTAAGTATTACAAAAGAATAAAATATATGGTTTGTCAAAAATAGCGAACAGTATTAATTTCATTTAAATAAAAATTATAAAAATGTGCGAAATTGAATTAGCCTCAATTCAAAGGCCATTAGGATTATTAGAAAGTAAAAAACCATCCCGAAAAACGCTTTTACAATTTTAGGTGCGTTTCTTCGCTAAATTCATTAAAAGACTATTCAGCCCGAAAAATTAAAAAAAATATGGAGAAAATCAAATTTCATCGTGAGAAAATAAAAACAATCCCACGTACACAAAACAAATTTTAAATTGAAAATCTATTACAAGAAGAGATTTACCACACTTTAACTTAAGAAATTTAAAAAACAATTCAATAAAATTGATTGAAAATTTTTCAACAACCCTTATATTCGCTTCACAGAGGTTGGCAGATAAAATTGTACCTAATAAACGCATTGAACATCAGCATTAAGCACACAAATGCTCATTACGATACAGTGGGGATAAAGGGTCTCATCTTAGGGGGTAGGTGAATGTATGTGTGTGTGTGTGTGTGTGTGTGTGTGTGTGTGTGTGTGTGTGTGTGTGTGCGTGCGTGCGTGCGTGCGTGCGTGTGCGCGCGCGCGTGTGTGTGTGTGTGTGTGTGTGTGTGTGTGAGAGTGGGCTTATGTAGATGAATGTTTGGGGCTTGGTTGGGTGTGTGTAGTAATGTCTTTTTTGGTGTTCTGTTTAAAGTAAGTCATTCCGGAAACTTATGGATATTGGTATTTAATGGTACTTAATACTTATTTATTTTAGTATATATCACCATATGAGGATTCACTCTAGTGTCGTGTGCGTTTCTGATGGTCGGTACATATTTGTTTAAATCATCATATCTACCCCAGTTTTGTTAATATTGGCAATAGCTAACGAAATGGCCCGAACTATAACTAGTTTGCCCAAATTGTTCATAACTAATAATTCCAGTTAGTTTATATTCTATTTTGTCAAACACCAAGTATGATTTAATTTGATCTATCGTTAAAATAGGACTGTTTTCCGTAGGATATTCACAATAGATGCAAATTTTATTTCCATACCTTTGATTTTGTACGTTCATTTTACTTGTGCAAGTAACTTGTGCAGTTTTGTTGCGAAACCTGTTCTATGCATTAACTTAATTTAGAATAGCCGAATTGTAACAATTTTATAATATTAATCAGAAGGAAATTTCTTTCTTCTTCCGTGTAAGTATTGCAATGTTGACATTTTAAATTAACAGTCAAACTTGGTAAATATTTTAAAGTATAACCTGCGACATCATGGATGTTACAATCACAATTATTTCTAATGCCAAAAATGTCAATAAGAATTTCTTATCTTATTGTATATGACCGATTTAATTCATTTTTCAATAGAGATTGAATTAACAATTTTACTCTTCTTTCCTTTATGCCACAATCCGTCATATTTAAAATAATTGTTGCAGCTGACAATGCTTGTATTAGCGCATCAAATGCACATGTGTTTGTGTAATAATCGCCCGTTTTACTTCCGTTCTGAAGTACTGGCAATGACGAACTGGTTTCCATTTTGTTTGTATTAAACGCTTTTTAATTATTTTTCCCGAACGATGCGGGGTATGAACTTCATCGTTAAATTTTTTGTTTTCACTGAGAATTTTTATTGAAGCTATTGTTACGGTGACACCTAGAATAGAATAGAATAAGTTAATTTCATTAATTGTTCAATTACATTTATAATTTATACTCAACATTTAGGCGTATTTCTATACTAACATATTTGCTGCGCATTTAGGATTATTCTAGAAACAAATATTTTGGTATATAAAGGCGCGCGTTGACGTGTATTCCTGAGTATTATTTTAAACGTGATACAGTGAAGGTTAAATAGAAAGATTATTAAAGTGATTATTAAAGCGATTATTAAAGTGATAATTAAAGAGTGTGTTATAAGTGTAATAATTAATTGTGAATTTCGTGTTGTATAATAAATTGTGTTGTGTAAATAAATTGTGTGAGTTAAAATTTGAAGCAGTGTATTTATTCACAATCCAGTGATTCGAACCTTGATTGACAAGGCAAAATCGTAACAATTGGTGACAGCGGTGGGATTGTGAATAATAAGGAAAATGATTCTCTACGGATTAAAGCTTGCGCAATTAAAGGAGCAATTGACACGGCGAGGTTTGGCAGTGAAGGCACAAAAGCTAGTTTGGTGGAGCGACTACGTGAGGCCATGGAGAAGGAAGGTTTAGATCCAGACGTGTTTGATTTCGAGGAGGAAAAAACGGATGAGATCAGTATGGATAAGAAACAAAAGGACGTACAAACGGTGGTCGAAACAACGCAAAACCCATCTGGAAGTTTCGATTTTTCGCAGTTGATAGCTGCTATGAATATGATGGGACAACAGTTGAAGCAACAAGGGGCGGACATTAAACAATCGAACCAGGATATGAAACAACAGATGTTACAAGTGGAGCAACAAGGAGCGGACATTAAACATCAAATGAAACAGCAGATGGAGCAACAAGGAGCGGACATTAAACAATCGAACCAGGAAATGAAACAGCAGATGGAGCAACAAGGGGCGGACATTAAAAACCAAATCGAAGTTGGCCTAAAGAAAATAGACAAGAGGTTTCTGGAGTTATCTTCTACACTACACGGTAAAGTGGAAAAACTGCAAACGGAAGTACACGCAGAAATTCAAAATGTTAAACAAGATCTACAAACGGAAGTTAAACGTCTCGAGAAGGAGCTCCAAGATGTCAAGTCAAATGGAACAACAGGTCAAGTGATCCAGACAGTTAACGCAGTTAAGATAAAACCACCAACATTTGATGGAACAACATCCTTCAGTATTTTTAAGTTCCAATTCGAAACTGCGATTAAGCAAAATCAGTGGACTGAAGAACAATGTGTTGCAGCATTAATTGTGGCTCTTAAAGGCGAAGCGGCAGAAACACTACAAATCATTCCCGAGCAGGAACGGAACGTTTACATGGGAATTATGAAGGCGTTAGATCGAAAATACGGAAGTGACCACAAACGAGAAATCTATCGCATGGAATTGAAGGGTCGATACCAAAGAGGAGGAGAATCGCTACAGGAATTTTCATCGGCAATTGAGCGGCTCGCACATTTAGCACATTCAAATATGTCGGCCGATTACATGGAGCGAATTAAAATAGATGCATTCATTGACGGTATTCGAGATCCTGAGACGCGCAGAGCGGTGATGTTGTCACCTAAGGCAACTTTCACGGAAACCATCGCTTGTGCGTTAACAAACGAAACTGCGCAAACCATCATCAAACCAGCAATGAAAATTCGCCGAGTGGAGATTGATTCCAGAATAGACACTGCGCGGGCTACGCCAAGATTCAGAGATGGAAGTGGCAGGATTAGATGCTGGGTATGTGATAGAATGGGTCACATCTCACGGGACTGTTGGGAGATTAAGAAGAAACGAGCAAGGTCGCCATCTCCTATGAAGCGTAGATCAAACGAGGAGCAGATAGAATCCAGAAAGGAGGGTCAGACGACAGCGGAGTCGTTAAACTAAAAAGAGTCAGTTTGAAGGGGCAGAAGCTGACTCCCACAACCGATTGCCCCATAACCTCCATCCATGTTTCGAGAGTAGCAAGATGCGGTGACAGCTTGACAATTGAAGCCGATATTGATGGGAAGAAATGCATGATCACCCTGGATACAGGAGCAACTCATACGATTGTTCGTGAGGATATTATCGATGGAATTATAGAACCAGCTAATGGAATGAAATTACGAACGGCGATTGGAGAAAATTCAGCAATAAAAGGAAAAAAGGTCGTGAAAATAAGGATTGGGCGACTTTTGAACGGCTAATGGAGCGCGTACTAAAGGGATTACATTGGAGGACGTGCCTCGTATATTTGGATGACATCATCGTTATGGGCAAGGATTTCGACCAGCATTTAAGGAATTTGGCAGAGGTTTTGGAACGGATACAAGCCGCCGGATTGAAGCTAAGCCCAAAGAAATGCAAACTATTTAGAACGGAAGTAAAATATTTGGGTCATAAGGTAACAACCAATGGAATCCATACCGATGAAGACAAGACCGCAGCAGTGAAGGAATGGCCACGACCTAAAAACTTACATGAATTACGGAGCTTCCTTGGATTGTGTACCTATTATAGACGATTCGTGCCAGGATTCGCCAATATTGCAAAGAGTTTACACGAGTTAACCAGGAAGAACAAGGCATTCGAATGGAAGGATGATCAGGAAGAGGCATTTGTGGAACTAAGACGTCGATTATGCGAAGCACCAATCCTCGCATACCCTATACCCAACAATAAATTCATTTTGGACACCGATGCAAGTAATGATGGTATAGGAGGAGTATTATCACAGGCAACAAATGGTGAGGAGCGAGTTATTGCATATTACTCCAAGATGTTATCAAAACCGGAACGGAATTATTGTGTAACACGGAAAGAGTTGTTGGCTATAGTGGAATGTGTTAAGCACTTCCATAAGTACCTCTATGGCCAAAAATTTCTTCTACGGACGGATCATGGGGCTTTGCGCTGGTTGTTACAATTCAAAAATCCAGAGGGACAAGTAGCACGTTGGATCGAACGTTTGCAAAGCTACGATTTCCAAATTGAACATCGGAAGGGAAACTCACATGGAAATGCCGACGCATTGTCAAGAAGGCCATGTCCCGTGGAATGCAAGCATTGTGGGCGTGTGGAGGGTAAGGAAAACATCATTGATATTCGGCTTATGCAAGTGCTACCTGATGAGGAATGGACTGATGAAATGATCAAGAAGGAGCAATTACGGGATGCTGACCTGTCATTCATCATGGAACATAAGGAAAAGGAACAGCGGCCCACATGGAGTGAGATAGCTGACAAAACTCCCATTGTAAAAGCATATTGGGCTCAATGGGATAGCCTCCACATAGAAAATGGTTGTTTAAAACGAAAGTGGGAAAGCACGGATGGTAAAGTAAAACAATTGTTGGTAGTGGTGCCAAAAGATCGGATAGCGGAAATCCTCAAGGAGTATCATGGAGGAGCAAGTGGAGGTCACCTAGGGATTAATAAAACATTAGCCAAAATTCGCCAACGTTTCTACTGGTCCGGATGTAGACAGTCAATAGTAGAATGGTGTCGAAGATGTGACCAATGTGCGGCAGTGAAGGGACCAGCACGAAAAAGCCGTGGAACCATGAAACAATATAATGTCGGGGCACCATTTGAGAGAATTGCAATGGACGTGGCGGGGCCATTTCCGACCACCGAGAGCGGAAATAAATATGTGCTAGTAATAATGGATTATTTCAGCAAATGGCCGGAAGTGTACCCCATACCCAATCAGGAGACAACTACAATAGCTGATGCCGTGGTCAACAATTGGATTAGCAGATTTGGTGTACCGATGGAAATTCACACGGATCAAGGAAGGAATTTCGAATCGGTGGTATTTCAGGAGATATGTCAGATGCTTGGAATCAATAAAACGAGAACGACACCTTTACACCCACAGTCGGACGGTATGGTGGAAAGATTCAATGGCACATTGGAGGAATATCTAGCAAAGGTTGTGGAAAGGAACCAACGTAACTGGGATCGACATATACCGATGTTCCTGATGGCCTACCGATCAGCGGTACATGACACAACAGGAGTGACACCAGCTAAAACCATATTTGGGAACAATCTGCGATTACCGGGAGATTTAAAGTTTGGAGCTGTTCCATCAGCAGCTCTATGCGGACAGGATTACGTCGACCGGATGAAAGAGGAACTCAATGAAATACATCAATTTGTACGGGAGAAAATTCGAATATCAAGTGATCGAATGAAAGCTCGATATGACATACGAGCAAATAATCAAGGCTTCGAGGAAGGGCAATTGGTATGGCTTCACAACCCGCAACGGCAGAAGGGATTATCACCGAAGTTGCAACCCACATGGGAAGGACCTTACACTGTCATTAAAAGGTTGAACGACGTGGTTTATCGCATACAGAAAGGACGGAAAGGTAAACCAAAGGTGGTGCATTTAGAGCGTTTGGCGCTCTACAGAGGAGGTGATCTGGATCCTGTTCGGGACGAACAGGCTTAGGTGGGGGGTAGTGTTACGGTGACACCTAGAATAGAATAGAATAAGTTAATTTCATTAATTGTTCAATTACATTTATAATTTATACTCAACATTTAGGCGTATTTCTATACTAACATATTTGCTGCGCATTTAGGATTATTCTAGAAACAAATATTTTGGTATATAAAGGCGCGCGTTGACGTGTATTCCTGAGTATTATTTTAAACGTGATACAGTGAAGGTTAAATAGAAAGATTATTAAAGTGATTATTAAAGCGATTATTAAAGTGATAATTAAAAAGTGTGTTATAAGTGTAATAATTAATTGTGAATTTCGTGTTGTATAATAATTTGTGTTGTGTAAATAAATTGTGTGAGTTAAAATTTGAAGCAGTGTATTTATTCACAATCCAGTGATTCGAACCTTGATTGACAAGGCAAAATCGTAACACTATCTTTCGTTTCTCTGGTGATTGCATCCCAATTTCCTTGATGTTTTTTAAATTAAAAAATGTTGATTGTGGGCTTGTAGGCGTCGGTGCCTTTTTATTTCTTCACTTCCATACGGATTGAGATAGTTGCGAAGCATTTTCTGAAATGTCGTCTACGCTAGATTGAATGGGTTGTGCTAAATCTAAACTTTCTCAAGGCTTTATTGTTTTTTAAGGAATATCCGCCATGATACTCCGATGAATTGCGACATTACGATCATGTACGCTTCTCACAAATCGTCCTACCTTCGTCAGTAGCTTACCGATGCTTGAAGAAGACTTAAATCTACGCTTTATAATTGCAAAGTAGTTTTCTACATGGCTATTCCTTTGCAAAACTCCTTCATTTAAAATACCAGCCCACAAAGGCAAATAAGTCATATATTTCTTTAATATAACTAGCAAAAGTTTCGGATTATAAAAACTATTTAACCCACTATTTGTTGGTGCAACTGAACAATTAAATTTAAATTCTTCTACAATTTTATTATAATCTTGAAAATATGGACGTTGTAAATAAATTGGTTTTGCGGTGCCTCTTTCGTTCTCAAATGTGTTATGAATATCAAGTTCTATTTCAAAATTTAGGTCAGTTTGACATACAGTAATTAAGTATGTAATAGACTCTAATGCTTGCTGGATGATTAGTGATATATTTAGACATTAATAAAATTGTAAAATATTTCCATAAAACTTTGATGGTCTCATAATTGGGTGTCATAAAAAACAGGCTGACATTTCTTTAATAATTTTAGAAGTTGAAGGATATTCAACAATGCTGGCTTTTATATCTTGAGCCATCGAATGTGTTAGATGACAACAACATAAATATACTTTAACGGTGGATTCTTTAGACTTAAAACTAGGAACATTGCTGAACCAGTTATGGGTTGCTGTTAAATATTGTACTACATCCATATTATTAAAGGTGCTTAATACAGAATGAAGTTCAGCAAAAGAAAAATCTATGACGACTGAATCAAACACAGACCACTTCTTAAAATTAGCTTCAATATTTATTTTAAACGATTTTAGCCAACCACCAATCGAATCAACGGTATGACTTGAGCTGACCATATCGGTCAAGGGAAATGGCGACACTACGTCCGAATCAGACGACTTAGCAGCTAGAACAAGCGCATAATATAAAATTTTGGAGCAGGGTTTATAAGGAATGCGAACGAAACTGCCTGTCGCATCCAAATACACTGAAAGGTTTTTATTTTTGTACAACTCACGCATTAATTTTAAAATTTCATTTTGCATGTCGCTGTAAGGTATTACAATAAATGGCCGACGCATAATTTTTTGTATATATTTATCACCTTCATTTTTCTTCCATTCTTCATCTATGTCAATGAAATCATCAGTATGATTATCACTTAGTTGTAAGGCTTCTGATCGTATTTTTCTCAATACCTCATGAGATTTTGCGCTTTGTATTGTCTTTGTTTTCGAACAAAGTCTGAAGTAACACTAAACTGTGTTCTAGAATGCACTATCGCGTCATTTGAATAAAAATCTCGAACTTTCCATGGCTTAAATTCGGGTTTATAAGTTTATATTTCCGACCTGTCCGATTTTCGGTTTTATGTCCACAATAGGTTCTGATTGTCATGTGACTTTTTAACATATCGTAACCATTAATTTTTTTAAGGCAACCTGTTTCTTTGGTGAGGCTTTTACAAATGACTGATTGAACGAACGAACGCAACACTGAACCCGCCTTAAATATTTGTGTATTTTATTATTTAGTTAGCAACTAAGCTAACTACTTTATTACAGTCACAACGAGTCGGTAATCACCAAAAAATGCTCTAATTGGTAGAGGAGAATTTCCTATTTGTACAAGGTAACAAAAAATAAATTATTTAACCACAGAATAAACATTATTCAAAAAACATCATATAACATTATATAACCACAGAATAAACATAGTTAATTAAATACTGTTGAAAAATATCCTAAAAATATTTATATTTCAAATTAATAAACATAACTTCCCTTAAAGGAAAACATGCAATCGCGCGAGGAACGAACGACAAAAAGGCGGTTTGGGATGTGTGCTCAAACGGTTCATTATATCGACGTCCTACGCTTTGATGTGTTGTGAAGAATCACCAACCGCCGATAAAATTGATGATGTGCTGCCAGCCGATTCTAATACAAATGTGGACCAATTAGTATCACGAAGTGTAAGTACAATTCTATGAATCTTCTATTTCTAGTAATAATATTACTTTTAACACGAAACAATAATGGAATCGATTTGGCTACAAGGTGGTTTGTGCAAAAACACGAGGCCAATATTTTCCAGAAGGAGATCATTAAAGAAAATAACGTTTAATAATGAATTATTATCAGCTATCAGGCGAAATAAGAATTAATTATAATTTAATATACATACATATAAGTATATAGTAAAAAAAATAATGTGCTATATATGTATGTATATATAATAGCACATTATTTTTTTTTATGAAAGAAGTTGAAATTTTCCAAAGATACCATGCAGATGTTATGTAAAACACACGACAAATAAAGAAAACAAAGGCACTTTTTTAGGAATTTTGCTGTTGTTTCGAAGAATACCATCAACCAGCATATATCCAATTACCTAAAAAATCAACGGCAACATAATGAGGAAAACAAGATTTTGTGATGAGACAAATACAACGATGCAGTTTTGCTGCGGAGAGCAACGACCTCATCAATAACAAACCAATCAGTAAAATTTCGAAACTAATGAGCTTTCTTCCATTTATAGGCAAATTGGGTTAATTTCGAGTTGGTGAAAAATAGAAAAAACTAGGTAAAATTTACATTCAAAACAAAAACTTTAATTTAACTGGGGACTATATACGATTTTGGGTTCAAATAACGGTAATTTTGTCTATTGTTGCAGGTTCAAAGCCATATGGTATCAACCATTTGTTTAGATTTTTCGATTTACCTGTGTTGTTTAGTTACATGTCACTTATCTCTAATACTGCAGTAGGCTGTATTGAATTTCGATGCCATATGGGGTGAACAAAATAATTAATTATTACAATAAAATAAAATTGAGAGGTTACGACGATTATATATCTAGCAGTTATGGTCTCAGAATTTTCTTTCAAATTAAATATAGAATTAAACTTGTTTTTGATTTTAATACACAGCTGAGACTAATTGAGTTTAAACAATTTCATTAAAATTATTAATTTTCCAAAAATCCTTCAAGCATTAAATATTCATTCAAGAGTAAATCAAAACAGACAATCCGAAATAAATTAATTACAGTTTCCAAAAATAAATTGGTAGCACAAATGGTAATGGTTTAACTCATTAATTTAGATCGTTTTTTTGTTTATCTCAAAGATAAATATTCTTAAAATGTAGACGGTATAATTTTGAATTCAATACATTTAATCTACGGATTTTATTAATAATAACTAAAATGTCTATTGTCTATTTGTCTATGCAATAAAGAATTCGTATTGGTTTTAGGGTAATTTAAAGTAAAGGTTAAAGAAGTAATGATATTAAAAAAATTAATTTTTATTGATAACACTTAAATCTCAGAGTCTCTCTCTTATCTTATAAAAATAGATTTCAAAAATACTCATGCTGTTCGCCGGCATGTATATTTTATTGGAATAATAAATTCCTATCAGGTTTATCTATTGTTCGTTATTATGTCATTTACGAATTTAGCAAAAAAAAAACAATTTTAATAAAATATGTATTTAAGATTGAAATTTCGTTTTACTTTAAAAAAAATATACATATCTCCAGACATCTTAATATAAGATTTGTTATCATTTCCCTTGATGTTTTAATTTGATTTTATATAAAGTGTTTGGACGTGCCTGAGCAATAAAAAATCGTATTTTATTCTCCTACCAAAAATGTTATTTATATTTCGCATCTTGAATAAATATTTATCACAAAATCATTGATATATGGTGCAAAACATTGAATCGATATTATATTAAAGAAGATGTTTTATTTAAACAAGTGCATTTTAAATCTCTAGGATGAAAATGTTTACACCGGAATAAATGTCACTTCATGTAACTATAATCGTAAAGTCTAGTAATTTAATCTTCTGAATTTCCTAGCCAATATTTTTAACTTTTAACAATTGCACCTTACCACAACATTTTAATCGAGTTGTTCATTTTCAAAACTATTTTTTCTCTGATAAATAGAAAATTTCCATTTGTTTTTAAATTATTATTTTTCGAGAACCGAAAAATTGTGCTAGTTATTAAAATAAAAATGTCGAATTCAGAAGAATATTTGGAACAGGAGAAAATAATATTTAGGTAATATTTGGAACAGAAGAAAATATATTTAAACATTTTAAGAAAGTTCTGGGCCTGTGCTATTGAAAACGACTGATTTCGTTCTTTTTTGTTGAATTTATATATAAATACATATATTTTGGCTTTCGAACGCTTTCGTTACTAAACGCCTAACGGTGGCTGAGAGAGTCTCCTTGATATTTTTTAAGATTATCCTTTTACTTTCGTTTATGCAGTAAAATAAAGTATAGTAATCAAGAATTTAATCGAGCTTAAAACTGTGTTGGTGGTGTAAACGTGGTGAAATTTTATTATTAATTATGAGATTCTAGGAATTTTTCTTCTGAAATTAGTCAAGTGGAATTAACAGCCTCCATAGAAGCTTTTTCGTTTTATGGAAATATTTTGAAAAGTATATCATTTAGAAAGAAATTTTAAAATTTCAGCGAAAATGACAAAAAACTGTTTATTAACAAAAAAAATCGACCTTTGTGAGCCCGTACAGATTGATTGGTCAGAGTAAAACTTCATAATATTTAATATTTTGTTATAAATTTGGAGGTCCCAGTGATGTTTGGCAGAAATGAGAAAAACCATTATAAACTCGAAGATTCTAAATTAAATTTGCAATAATATTGATCCACTAAAATACAAGCGGCAATGACGTTTTATGACAAGGGAAAAAAACGTTTTTTAACAAAAAAGAGACCGCCTTTTCATCGGGATACAACTTCTTTTTCAGGCTTATTTCATATAATTGGAGGTTCCATTGAATTTTAGCCGATATCCATCGGAGCTTTTTTTATTTTAGCTTTTTTTTAGCAATGCTTTTAGAAAAGTATATAGCATTTACGAGACATCGATTGGAAACAAAAAGATTGTAAATTAAATTTCAAACAAAATAAATTCGGATCATTTTTTAAACTTTACGGAAAATTAAACTCATACTTTTTCATATAAGAAAAAAACTTTATTACCAAGCTGATTGACTATTCGGAATGAAATTTCATCCTAAAACTTTTTTCATTAATTAGGAGATACTTGTGAATCTTAGTAGAAATCTGTGCACCGGAAGTGGCCGCTTCCAAGAGAGTTTTTTCATTTTTTGCATTGATGTTGAACGTTTAGCATTTACAAACAAGACAAAAAATTAAAAGAGTCACATAAATTTAAAGATTAAATTGTCAAGAAGGTATTGCCTTATTGCTTTTGTGAAATATAAGCAGCGGTATAATGTTTTTTGATTATAAGATAGTTTTACTAAAAGTCCGGTAAATTTAATTTTTCGCTTTAGAAATCCAGAGTGATGTATGTATTCGCAATCTATGTGTTGATTCGTGGCAAAAGAAAATCGAGTGGTGGCCACCACACCCCTTAATTTTTTATAAAAAAACAATCTTTAAACAATACGCAAAAATGCAATATTAATTTTTCTTATTCTAAAATTAAAATTTTATTAATTTTTAATAACGTCCTAATAATTTCATATATAATAAAAAATTGTAATATTTTTAATTAAAACAAAATATACGCCTATTTAAACGTTCCTTTAATACATATTTGGTTCTTTCCATTATACATTTGTTTGTGAAATAACGGTCCAGTCTTTCAAGATTTTGTAGGATTTTGTTAAACAATGAATAATTTGTAATTCTCCGTCAGCCGTGATATCGTGGTCAATTTGTTTCATTTTTTATTTCAAAATTTTAATTTTGGCCGTAAAGGAAAAAAAACAACAGTGGAACAAATAAAATTAATAGTTTACCATTACACTACAGGTCGTACGTATGTGGATATTGCAAAAATTTTCAGCATACCAAAAACTATAGTTGACGATATAGTTCGGCGGTATAAAAATTAAGGGAGGATTATTTTGAAGCAGCAAAAGTGCCAACCTATAAAACTAGCAAAAAGTGATAAACGGAACGCTTGATATTATTTTTTTTTAAAGCCACGTTTAAGAGGTACAGCACAACAATAAATATGTTTTAATGGCCGTGTAGCCAGAAAAAAATATTAATAAATGAGCGAAACTGTAAAAATCGTCGTCAAAAAATATATGATAAAAGATTTCAGTTCCTTCAGTAACGTTATACGAGTATTTGCTGACGAGAGAAAATATGTATATCGTATTTTTATCAGATGGACGAACTATTGTGTGGCGTAGCGTAAGTGTAATGAGCAACTCAAACCACAAAATTTCGGTTGACCGATTAATAATAATTCAGTAATTCTTCAATCCAATTCAAAATTCTTCAATTAATACAATAGAAGGTGTTCTGATTGGTACATTGATAAGGCATTTGATAACCTTTTTTGAAAAGATGCTTTTAACTAAATATTATGATATCCCACTCCATATTGGATTTAAATACAATATATGTGAATGTATAGTATGCTTGATATGTAAATAGATAATAGTGCTCTAAACCTGCACCGACCAAAATAGCCCGCCTCAAAGAAAACCTATACTAATCTGTATTAATTAATTAAATACTATAATTTTTTACACTTTTATTACAACAAATCCCGATTTTATTACAGTTACCATTTTCGAGGAACGAGTGGTAGGTTTAGCTTGTAATTAAGCCTATACCACCAAAATTGTAACTTTTGATGTAGATGTGATATCTGGATGATTTTTGGGCCAGAATTTATTACAAATTAATTACATTGATAAATTAGTTCAAGATAAACCCTATATCTTGACTAAGGGTAAATTTCAACCCAAACGATTATTTATAACAAAAACATTAATTTTACCACATTTAATAAATTATTACAATAGACGGCCACTAAATATGGAGTCAAATGTTAATCCTTCGACCTCCAAACGGTAAAGGCTTTAAACGTATAATTTAAAGTTCCATTTTACCACATTTAATAATTTATTACACCAGATATTGGGTAAAATGTTACTTAATGGACATTGTGGAAGGCAGATCAACCTTATCCAGGTGTGTATTAAACGATTTTTTTCTCCGGCTAAACGGAATCGGCTTCAAACGGTAATGGCTTCAAATAAATAATTTGAAGGTCAATTCCATCACATTTTATAATTTATTACACCAGACTACCATCAGATTTTAGTTTAAATGCTGATTTATTGGCCTTGTAAGCCCTTGGAGGGCAGATGAACTGTTTTTAAGTGTTTTGTATTCTTTTTATGTCAGGTTAGGTTAGACGGAAATAGCTTCAGAATATATGGGGTTTGTAATTTAATGGTCAGTTTTACTACCTTTAATGAGTTATTATTTCAGAGCTTCACCAGATAAGGGGTCGGGTTGAATTCAAATTTTAGCTTATGTAAAAGGCAACTTACTTAATTACTTATATTAATACATGATTATCAAGATATGTCTTGAAATGACGAGGAAAATGTAAAATTTAAGTAGTGTTGCTTTCGCTAATCCGCTTAGCTTAGCTAAGAAATGTGAAAGAAACATCTTTTGGATTTATTTTTTTTTGATGTATTTTTAATTCTTCTGTGTTGGCAATAACAAAATTTATGTCAAATTATCTACAGAACATAAAAGATACGATATTTAATGCGGCAAACAGTAATTAAATATCTTTTCGTTTAATTAAAATAAAGTGAACTATACGATAAAATTATATTTATAAATTAATATATATACATATTATATGTATATATATATATATATATATATATATATATATATATATATATATATATATATATATATATTATATATATATATATATATAAATATATATATATATATATATATATATATAAGTTTCGTCGTAAGTTTGGTGTTTTTAGTATACTGATTTATTATTTTTATTTAATTGCGATTAATATCTTTAGATGTATCAGACGCGGATGGAGCTGCGTTGAAAGAAGAACACTGCTGGTATTCGCGATAAAAAGAAAAGAGGAATTTAATCATCTTACCAAAAAAAAATGTACACAAAAATTTGGTGGAAGACATGATTAGTTCTGGCGTAGCGGTAAGAATATACAAATGAATATAATTTATTATGGGTATTTGTAACTAATTTATTTATTTAAAAAACATGAAATGCGCATATAAGGCGGCAATTGATAACAATGCCTCAACCGGTGCTGCACCTTCGATTGAACCATTCAGAGACCTACTTAGGGATTTGTATGATTCTGAAAGTTCAGTTGAAATCAGCGGCCGTGAAACAATAACGGCAGCGTGCGTTATTACCCCCAAGCCCGATACCTGCGCATCAACGAATTATAAAACAGACAGTAACACAAAACCGCACTGTATCGATGGACTCCACCGTGGCATCACAGCCCGATTTGACATTTGATGACATAATAGAAGTCAGCTTCCCCGAAGGAGAAGCAAATAAACACAAACCAAAGGGAAAAAAAAGTCCTCTAAAGAGGTACATCGAGAAGAAAAATTAAAAGTTTATAAAGAAAAAGAAAAAATAGGGCTTTGTATGAACAACAGAAACAAAAGAGGCATGATGAAAAAATGAAAATGCAAAGAGAGCAGGAGGCGGCTATGGCCAAAAGGCACGAAAAACGCCGTAAAATGAACGACGAATTGATAAATTTATTAAAGAAACAATAAATTATATATGATGCCTATAAATTTTTAAATTTAAGAATTAGTTAATAAAATAAAATGAATTAATTGAATTATGATGAATAAAACTGTGCTGAATTAAATAAAAAAACTGATATGGAATGTTTGATTTTATAAATTTTATTAAAATAACTTTCTCCTTGTTATCCCTTTTCTCCCCGGTAACACAATTGTGCGGGAAGGGCAAAAGAACCATGTCAAAAATTTATTTTTGTATGTGTTTTCAAAAAAACACATTTGTGAATTTCTTTTTAACTTATTTTCTACCAAACAAACACTATATCTATATACACAATTGTGTTGGTTTTACTTCAAATCAAGTAAAATTTTTTATGAAAAACGCCATTACATACTATAATATACTATGATTTTATGTATAATATACAATTTGATTGATTTTTATGTATAATATACAAATGATTTAGTATGTATATAATACAATTTTCGTCATTACATACTATAATATAAAATTTTCGATTAGCTCATTTACGAGTTCTTGCCTCCGGTCTCCTGGAACATGATCAGGATAGATGTTTACAGGTTCTTCGTTATTGCTGACGTCAAACCAATTGTCATTTCTGTTGACGCAAATATTGTGTAGAACGCAATAAGCAACCACAATATTCTTCACCGTTCCCAATTCCAGATGCTCAGTGAAATGCATCAGTCGACGAAATCGCTCTTTCATCATCCCAAAAGCATTTTCAACCACAATGCGTGACGTTGAGTGGATCTGATTAATTTTTTTTTTCTGATCCGTTAAATTTCCCGTGTCTTTGTAGGGCGCAACCAGCCAACTTTTGCAGGAGTAAGCAATAAGAATGTCCGTCCTGGTAAAATTTGTTGTTGTTCAGCAAGCCGAAACAATGGGGATCGTCTTAAAACTCGTGCATCGTGCATCAAACCAGGTTCACAACAGTACACATCAATAAACCGTTTTGATGAATCCACTACCGCCTGCAATAATATGCTATAGTAGCCTTTACGATTGTAATAAACCACTGGATTGGTGAGTGGTCTTCAGATTTTAATATGACACCCATCTATCGCCCCAATCACTTGAGATATTCCTGACAGCGAACGAAATGATGCAGTTATCTGTGCGATTCTCTCAGTTGAACATGGCCATATTATATAATTGTTGGAGATAGTGACCAGCCACGATGAAACTCTGTTCACGACTTTCCAAGACGTTACCTGATTTACTCCGAACAGATTACCCATTTGCCTGTATGTTAGGGTATTTCCAACGTACCACAGAAATAAATATAGCTCTGTTTTTACTCCAAGCTTTTTACGGCCTCCATGTTGGCTTGGGCAAACTTCCGACGCCTGGTATAATTCTGAAATTAAATCAATAAGGTAGGAAATAAGTTGTTTATGCTTCAAATTTGGGTTTGGTTTCAAGAATAAAGCATATCATATCTTGCTAATAACATACCTACTAACGAAGAAACTGTTTCTCGGGATAATCTGAAATGTTTCCGAAAATCCTCATCAGAATAATTATCTACGGTGTTCATGAAATTTTCCACTCGGATATGTCTGGCTGAAGATTCGTCACTTGATGAATCAGAATCATCAGATGATGTGCTTGTGCCGCTGGATGACGTGCTCATTTCTAACATAGGTGCATCTTCTTCACTATCTTGTATATTATCAACAATAGTCTAAAAATTAAGAAATTATTAATATAAACTAAAATTTGACAAGCGATCATCCCAAGCCAAAACATGGTAACTACTACAGGAATCCTTTTCAGTTACCATGTTTTGGCTTGGGATGATCGAACACGAACAATAAATTTTTGTTTGCACTAGTATTTCATATACGTTAAATACATTACAATTCACAAAGTATAGTTACTTGAATTATTAAAGATTGTTCGGTTTGGTTCATTTTATAAATATTGATTTTAATTTATTTATTAATTTTTTACACAGAATAAATTAAATGGATTTTTCTGTCAAATAACAAATGCCAATTGTCTTTTTTACAACAAGATGACAACCCTTCGAAAAAAAAAAGCCGCCTTGCGGTAAACACCATAACCATAAAAAGATTTATTTCCCCTAATCCTAAAAATTTTTTTCTTAACATTCTAAAACAATCGGCTTAATACAATGCAATTGTTGTTGTAATATTTTGAAAGCAACACAGCTTTAGTTTAAAAATATTAAAAATTTCGATCTTTATCGATCGAAAATTTTCGTCAAACGATGTTTATTTATATTTTTGCCGCAATGACGATCATTTTTTTGAAAATTTACTGTCCCTAGATTGCAAATTACGGAAATGACCCCTAAACATGATCTGATCAGTTTAAGTTTTTCGGGGTAGGTCGACCTTAATATTGCAGTGTGCATAGGCTAGAAAAATCGGAAAAATTCCACCGGGAAGTACCCGAAACGGGTACCACAGGTGGTTTCAGAAAATTTCCAAAATTTGACGCTATGTGAGTTTGCCATGAGTTTGCTTTATTAAAACCCTGAATTTGTTATTGGCGATTTTCATCGAATGAAGTTAGCGCTGGTTTCTACGTCTACAAGACGGACGAGAATTGTCAAATTCAGATACAGTTTAATTTCCCCTTGCTTCATAGCAAACTTCGATTTACATTTTGTTCATTCATATGTTAGCTACTTTATTGAAAATCGCGGTATCAAATTATTTTTGATCGAGTCGAAAATTCATGATCGATCTTATGCCGTGATGCGTCTTTCTGTTCACCTCCCGAATCAACAAATAATTACATTCGAAGCAGATAATGAAGATGAAGCGTTGCTTGCAGCACAAACTAGAAAAACGAAGCTTGGGTCTTTGTTTCAGCTCAACTTCTCTGATCAAAACGCACGTAATTTCCTATATTCCTACATTTCCCACCATTACGTTTACGTACGCGGTAAATAGCAACTTCGTCAAAAGAAAGGTGGAAAAGAAGGTTGTTGCACGAATATATACAGTAAGCTTGAGAGATGAGGAGCGTTTCTTCCTGCGGCTGCTTTTGCTAAATAATCGAGGTTCCGCACCAGCTTTGAATTTGTACGAACATTCAATGGTTTTATTTACAAAACCTTCAAAGAAGCTACAGCTGCACGGGGTCTGGTAAACGATGATGAATGGGATCACTGCTTAACAGAAACGGCAATCTTGCAATTGCCAAGACAGCTTCGAGAGACTTTCGTTTATATTTGTTGCTTTTGTCAACCTTTAAAACCTCTTGATCTCTGGATGAAGTATGCAGATGACATGACTCTTGATTACAGCCGACAACATATTGCAAATGTAGCAAAAAATTTGGCTTTCCACGATATCAACATAATTCTTATACAGTACTGACTTTCTTGCGCTATGATCGGCTTACCAACTCCATCGAGAAGTCCCGTAGAATTGCAAGTCTTCGATACAGTTCGAGAAGCCGAAGAAGCTGAATTACGAATCCAACTGCTAAATGAAAAGCAGTTGGATACATTTCTTAAAACAACTGCTGCAGTGGATAATGAAAACGTCTCCAGCTGAAGTTGAGATTTGAATATTTAGTTTGGGCGCATAAGTGGTCATGTGATCCCAAGCGCGCGCTTCCCGTTTGAGATATGAATATTTGACTTGGCATGTAAGTCATACTGTGTATTTGAGCGCGTGCTTGCCGTTTAAGATTTAAAAATTAACCGCGTTTATGAATTTACTTTATTTTTGATAAAAGTGCATCAAATTTACATCTTATAAAATCTTCTTAATCATTTATTGACCAAAAGTTCAATAAAATGTATTCACGTGACTGATAATTTAGTCACAGGTCAGCTAGTTTATTATAATATGCAATGTTTAGATCCGCAATAATGCAACAATATATACAACATATAAACAAACATATAAACAATATAAGTAAAATTTAGTTATGGTACTTGTTTTACGCCTCTGAAGTTATTTTTACTGACGATGAATTTGGAACGGTAAAGAAAGTAAATAAAAATTTCAAATTTTAATATCTAAAAACAATTTAAAAAAAATTAGATAATCTCAAATAGCATTTTTAGCAAATAATAATATGCAACAACTATTTCTTATTTCTGTAACATTTTTGCACTAGGTAACACCTACAATAATAAATACTGTTTGTACTATTACGGTTATTTGGATGTTATATTGTATAGTAAGTTGCAAAATATTTTTAATACAATTTTTCATTATTAATAAATTAACTAGATAATTTCAAAACGAGTTGTTACAATATTGCATTTAATAAAGTATTGTACTTGACTGTTGCCATGTTCGTAAAATCCCTGTTGAGGAAAAGCCCAAAAGATATCGTTTATTTTACGAACAAAATGATCATGATTTCTTTCGCCAGTTTTACGATCTTGATGAAAATCTCAGTACTTTAGAACCGCTCTTCATTATTAATTTAATACTAGGTTAATGATGGAAAATTTTATCAAATGTAATAATTTATTCTAGATTTTGTGTTATTTTTGCATGATATACAGAACAGGAATAATATGTTAGCTCTTGACCGGATGTACCAAATAAAGAAATGTTTTATTTATTATAATTTGGAATTTTAATAGTTTTGACTAAAAAAAGTTATAACAAATATTTAAATGTAAACAGTAAGTTATTTAATTAATATTAAAAGGACACTAATATACATTGACCACATTTTGAATCAGCTATTTTTTATTACTTAGAAAGAGCAAACTGAGTGTGCTGGAAAAAAATGAGAGTAATAAAGTGAGATCACAATACTGAAAATCGTAATACAAGATTTGAACCGTTATTTAGGTATAAAAGCAATTACACTTGAGTCACATATTTCATATAGTTCTGAAATTCCTTTTCACATAGTATAAAATTGAATTACTTCTTTTTAAAATTATTAAAGTGTAAACCAAATAATAAGTGTGTAAGTGAAAGTGAGGTGTTTAAGTTAACAAAAACATACGTTTTTGGAAAAAAAATTGAATGGCGAAGAGGAACTAAGAGCTCATCCCGTTTACATTTTAGAAGCGACGTTCTTAAGTATTATTTTATCCTACAAGAATCGCATTTATAAAAATAAAAAAAATATTAGAAGAAATGATCCAGTGTGCAATGCCACCCAAACTACAAGCCGCATACACCAACTGATGACGACACGCTATGTCTACGTTGTTGTTCCTTTCTCTAGTTGTTTTGTTAGTGTAAATATTTTAATATTGCGCAGTCTCGGTTTAGACATAAATTGACGTCATGTGCAAAAAATGAGAGTAGTAAGATGCTTGTAGTTTAGAAGGCATTGCTGTGTGCATTGTATAATCATACTGTGTGGCAAGATATATCATTAGACATATTAAAAGATACCAAAAAACATATAAAGGCACATTTTTATATGTCACGGTGTGTAAAAATAAACACAAAATTGGGGATAGTCTTTTGGGTATAGAAGAAAAAACAGAAGAAAGTGAACAAATTATTAGATTTGCTCAGGGTGACTCCACGACCAGTTACGATGCAAATAAATTTAATTTGCAAATAAATACTACTTTCGAATTTATCATATAAAAAACTGATTTCGAAAGCACCGTTGAAAAAAAATTACGCTAAAAATTCGTACAAGGGCCGAATAAAGCACCACAGATTGCACCACATATTCGAGGCCAGGTGAATATCAAAAATTCTTCCGAAATAAATTTATGGAAATGACGTTATTATCTTGTGCGTTTATGGTTAATATATAATATTATATATTTAAATAAAAATTTGTAGGTATGCATTATAATATTATATATTTAAATAAAAATTTGTAAATTAAAACGGGCTTTATAAATATTCACCATTAAGTTGAAATAAATCTTCTGCTATTTTTTGATAGGTAGCGCCAATTTACATGCAGTACCTACTAATTTTAATTTTGTTTTATGTGACCTTTTATATGTATTTAATTTAATTAATTTAAATATTTAAATCAAATTAAGCAAAAACAAATAATCATTACTATTATTTTTAAATTATAGTTTGCAAATAATTTTAACCACGTTTTCAAATGTGGAAGCGTTATAAAATGCTGCATATCTCCATTTTTGAAAAAAAGCGATTTTGTGGCTAACTGCCACCTAGAGCTCGTTAATAGAGAGTGTGGCAAATACTACCTTCGAGGGAATGAACGGAAAAATGTTGGGAAAGAGTTGCTGCAGGGCAAAAGTGTCTTAGGGAAAAGAGCTGAAATAGCTTTTATGTAGTATTGCATAATTTGATTATACAAATTACAAACTTGTAAGGAAAATGAAGTGTATTGTGAAAAGTTACAAAACTACGCAAAAATCTAGCTGGAGTATTTTGTATTGTGTGTTTTATAAATCGTTGAAAATGTGAGCAATAAACAAAGTGAAAATATCGTATGTTGATTACCAAAAGACAAATCCAACGAGAATCCGTAACTCGGAAGTGCATAAAATTAATAAAAAATATTAATAAATGCCAAATTGAATTCTGCTAAAATGAATAATGTAAGTTCAAATAAGGTAATATTTTCCTAATAACATTATAATCAAAGTGCATCGGGTGGAATTATTTTATTCAAATAGATTTTCCACGTGTACCGAAGATGGGGCGGAGACACCAACAACTTGGAAATGGTGTTCACTGCTGCATGAATTTGGGAAATTCCAACATTCTAACGAAGAAGAATAATTCTAACGAAGAAGATAGTCGTTCCAACGATGAAATAGACTTCGAAAATGGCCAGCTACAGTAGACAGATATAAATCGTACAAATCAAACGACATAAATCTGCTCAATTAAAAAGACAAAATAGAAAAAGGACTACGATTATGGACTTTTGTGAGAAACAAAAGAAACCATTCTAAACAGAAGGTAAACGTTTATTTAATTTTTTAAAAGAATTTTCAAAAAACAAAATATTCTTTTTAAGTTACCATCCTCCTCCGATTCAGATTCTGAATAGATTATTTTTTTAATGTGTTTGGGTGATATTTTTTTGAGATTCGAATATTTATTAAAAATTGGAATGATAAACATCATTTTTTTTTTTTTTTGATAAAAAAATTTTGGTTATATTATTATATTATAGAATATAGAAATACATAGATCTACATAATCGACAATGTACGTTATTGTAAAATGTAAATATATGAACCTATAGAAATAGAAGAAGATTATCGTATTGTATATTTTAATATTTATAATGTAACAATAAGGTTTTATGGATTACACACTTTTATAGAATTTACAGAATTTTGTATTATACTTTTATATTATAAAGTTAAAGAAGTAAATTAATAATTTATGATACAATTTATCTTTTATTTGAAAATACATTAATAAATTTTTATAAATCTGATTAAATAATAAAATAAAAAACAAAGTTAATTAACATTTAAATTTTCCGCCATTCTTCGTCTATTTGAGATTGCATCTTCATCAGCTACTTCGTCTTGATTTAAATAATTTGGTGTGATATCCATTGTTAACCAATCTACTGTAACATTATCTTTCGACGTAATACATATATTATGGAAAACGCAACAAACTCCCACCGTCTTAAAACAATTTTCAAGTTTGAGCTCCAACTGCTATATTCATCATTCCTTGATTCAGGTAATCCACAACATACATCGCTTAGTCTAAACAATAATAAAGTTTTCACCTTAAAATATTTAAATTCAGTTTAAATAATAAATTAGGTGTGCAAGTAGAAACTGTAATTTTTTTCAAATTCAAATTTATTGAAAATGTAATTATTACGAAGATTAATTATCGAAATACTCGCCATTACTATCTATGGTCTTTTGCAATTTATCATGTAGGTGATGAATGCCTTCGCGATAGAAACTTGGTGGTTTTCGAAATCAAATAGTCATCGAACCATTTTTGCACATCTATAATTTTGTAAACCGTTGGTCTTTCAAATATGATGATATCGATCTGAATATGTGGTAATCAGAGGGAGCCAAGTCTGGAGAATACGCCGTATGCTGTAAAACTTCCCTGCTTAAAGATAACATGAGTTCCTGGGTTGATTTTGCTATATATGTATAGACGAGCGTTGCCATACACCTTCCGCCTTCTTTGGCCCGTAAATGGTCTTTTTTTCTCCAGAGAATCCTTTAGTTTGATCAATTCGGCCTGGTAACGTTCAGCTGTAATAGTTTGACCAGGTTTCGGAAGCTCGTAGTACTCCTTTCTAATCCAACCAGACACACAGTAATACTTTCTTCGCATGAATATTTATTTTTGCAACTGATGTGGATGGCTTCCACTTTTCATCACCCGTAATGATTTTGTGCAAAAACTTCTTTTTTTGAACCGAGAAAGCAAATTCATGCAGATGTCTACTCTTCGATTTTTGTTTTCTTTGATCAGTTTATGAGTAACCCATTTTCCTTCCTTCTGTATGTTTCCCATTGCATACAATGGAAGTGATATTGCTTAGTGAGTAACTCCTAACTGTTCTGCAAGATCTTTTTGAGTTTTACACGGATTTCAATTCAGTAAAACTTTAAGTTCTTCGTCTTGAAATTGTTTTGCTGTACCTGGACGTGGACCGCCCTCACGACTAAAATTGCCATTACGAAATCTTGCAAACCATCTTTTTACTGTTGAATGACTCACAGAATGTTCACTCAAAGTCGAATTAATCAATTCCATAGCTTGAGCAGCATGTTTTTTCATTTGAAAACAGAATAGAATGCAATGACGTAAATGTTGCTTATCGACATCCATCTCTTAAAATAGATGCACACGGAGCGACAGCTTGTAAATGACTGAATCTTATGTCATAAATAGAGCAATGACTAAGGTACATCTATCCAAAATGGTGGACGGGTTGGATGCGTTCAAATATATTTAAATGCAACCAACTTCAGAGCCGAGTTTCTTCTTGCATACCTAATATTTTGGTATCTGATTGATTTACCTTTGGGTGGAAAATCTAACTTTGATTGTTTCTAGGATTACCTGAAATTATTTCATTGGAATTAATTAAATTTACATACGAAAGCGTATGCTCCCTGTTTCTGGGTTTTGCCGATTGTGCGTACCCTAAAAATGGCTTTTTCAGGCTAGAAATGAACGCCGCAAGTGCAACACTTGTAGGTGGTAAGGCACTGTGGTGGTTGAGGTGTGTCGCGGTAGATATGCGTAATTTACTGATACCTAGTGTATCTTATATACACATGCATATCACGTTATCACGGTAAGTAGCACTTATAAAGTTGGATTATAACACTATGCACTTGCACCATAAGAGTCACGTTATTGCCTTACTGCACCGTATCATCTATCTGACTCCAATTTGATTAATGAAATACAATAAACGCACAACAAATTTATTTTTATATTTATTTTTAATTTACTATATCTAAATTGATTGTTTAATAAACTAATTTTATATATACATTTTTATACAATTAGTTTATGATTTATACTTTATACTTTTAATAAATAAATACTTTTATTAGATACAATTACAAAGTGTATTCTGAGATGTGCCCAGAAAGACAGCCAATATTTTTCTGAATTAATTTTCATTCCAAAATTCTAAAAATCGATTTTTAATACAATTATAAAATCGGTTAACGTATCATCATCATCATACATATATATACCAAAATTTAATAGAAGAGCAATACAATACTAACTCATTACTACGATAGAAAACGAAACAAGTATTTTACCGATGATTGCATTACAAATTGCACAAATCATCTTTTCTCTCAATACGCAAATAATTAGATATGTACTCATAGACTATCGTTCGATTAAAATCATTTGCTATTTGCTAGTCATCATTACCATAATTTAGGGTGCAGCTGGGGATGCTTGGTATCATACTATTTTACGCGACGTTTATAGTGTAATGAACGTGATCACTATAATACTCACCCCGCAGATAAAGTCTTATCGATTTAAAAATCTTCGTATGGTTGACGTAAAGAAGGAAAATTTGACAATTCATAACTAATTTTTGAACTTTACCTGTCGCTGGCTAGATGAAGAAACAACTCGAGGCATTATTTAAAGTACGTCGAATCACGAGTGATGAGAACAAATTTAACTACGCTGTTGCTCATCTACCGATAGATGTAATATCTACTGTATCAGGAATAATCCGTAAGCCTCCCTTACAAAATAAGTACGAAGCACTTCGAGATGAGATTATCAGAAGACGTACATTGTCAGAACAAAGTAGAATTGAAAACCTGCTTAAATCTACTGACATGGGTGATTTTTCACCATCCGATTTCTATCATCATCTCGAAGAAAAAGCAGGATCTTCAGCAGCTGTTAACGCTCAACTATTAAAAACTTTATGGTTAGGTCGACTACCTGACTCTATTAGATCGATAATTGCAATAAGAGAGCAAGACGAAATCAATGATTTACTTATATTTGCAGATAGAATTATGGTAATGATGACTAGCAAATGACTAGCAAATAGCAAATGATTTTAATCGAACGATAGTCTATGAGTACATATCTAATTATTTGCGTATTGAGAGAAAAGATGATTTGTGCAATTTGTAATGCAATCATCGGTAAAATACTTGTTTCGTTTTCTATCGTAGTAATGAGTTAGTATTGTATTGCTCTTCTATTAAATTTTGGTATATATATGTATGATGATGATGATACGTTAACCGATTTTATAATTGTATTAAAAATCGATTTTTAGAATTTTGGAATGAAAATTAATTCAGAAAAATATTGGCTGTCTTTCTGGGCACATCTCAGAATACACTTTGTAATTGTATCTAATAAAAGTATTTATTTATTAAAAGTATAAAGTATAAATCATAAACTAATTGTATAAAAATGTATATATAAAATTAGTTTATTAAACAATCAATTTAGATATAGTAAATTAAAAATAAATATAAAAATAAATTTGTTGTGCGTTTATTGTATTTCATTAATCAAATTGGAGTCAGATAGATGATACGGTGCAGTATGGCAATAACGTGACTCTTATGGTGAAAGTGCATAGTGTTATAATCCAACTTTATAAGTGCTACTTACCGTGATAACGTGATATGCATGTGTATATAAGATACACTAGGTATCAGTAAATTACGCATATCTACCGCGACACACCTCAACCACCACAGTGCCTTACCACCTACATTCTTTCACGCATTGTGTTTTAATGTTGTGTACTATTTCTTTATTGCTGTTATTAAAGCTTTGAATGGTCATAGTTGTTTGTTTGATTAAACTTATAATAACAGAGTTCTTGCTAGGCGCCCAGGGCTTCGAGCAAATTTTTTTATTTCTTGGAATGATTTAGGGTCACCTGCAACTATTGGTGGGGAGAATCACATGGGAACAATTTGTTCGAATAAACTCAGTGTGTATCGGATGTTTTTATCCATGCCGTCATCTTTTTCTATTCCCATCGAAAGGATACATTTTATCGGATCAGGAAATTGGAATATATCGAAAACCGTACGATTATCGTTAATTTCGGCTTTATGAGCTGCTGGAGTCTCAACCTTCTGACTAAGAACCTAATCGTGTGTAGAATTTTTCTGAAATAAATTTGTTAACTGGACAGTTATGGCTGCTAATTGATTGTTTTGAGTTTGCAATTGAGTCTCGCTCATTTCTAGGTTAGTTGCTAAATTAGGTTATAAATTTAGTTCTCATTTGCTTCTTTCAATGATTGATTAATTTTAGTTGTGTCTATAGTAGCGCACAGGAAGTAATAAACTGTTCAACTGTCGGTATCTAGTAATGCACAGGAATTTAATAATTTTTGTTCTTCTCCATTTTTCTGCTTCGTAGTGCACAGAGGAACGGCAATTTTGTAACATGTTTGCCGAAAAAAGCAATTGCAAATTCATTTAAAAATTTAATAAAAAAATTAAATGTACTTTGTTACCTGATAGTAGTCGCGGGTTTTTCTAATTCCGAGGGGAATAGTGCAACTTGGCTGCAAAATTATTCTTTATCATGAAATTTGTAATGAACTGCAACAAAATTTATTTAAAAACAGAGAGGCCAAAAACACATAGGAAAATATGTTACTGCAATAGTCAAATGCCCATTGATTTGAAATCTTCAGAGTTTACTTAGTTGCTACGGATAACACCCAATGCTTACCAACTAGAAAACAAGTGCATTAGCAAATTCGAGGCTTGCAAGTTATTCAGAATCAAATCGTTTGTACACAATTGTTTACACCGATTTACAAATGCCTTAATAAAACAACAGGAGAAATTTATTTAAATCTCGCTTAATAAATACCAAGTATTTAAATATATTCCTGATGGTGAAATAATTAGCAACATCCCGCAAGTCATTGGATGCATATAAAATATTTGTACGGTGACAAGTGTACTGTATATGTTTAATCAGGCTATAATTTTATATATGTTCTACATACAAAGCAATAAATTAATTGCAACAATTCCCTAGAAACACAACACGTTGTACATAAATAGGCTATATATTTCATTAATTAGGATCGGGAATGTCGTAATAAAATTCGAAAGAATTAATCTAATTAGAATACTTTAAATATAGCAACAAATAATTATAATATGAACCTTTATTATAAGACAAGAATAACTATGTATGTCTACTGCTGTTCTCAGTATAAATGTTTTTTCCGCGACGTAAAAAGATGGAATGGAGGCGAGTTTCCTTTTGTCGAACTCCCACGTTACAATTTAATTTGTCGCTTCACTGAATTGTGACAACCGCATAGGTATTAGGGAAATGAAAACGGGGCAAATATATCTTATATATTTTAATAACGAATTTTAATAAAACAGTGCGAAGTAGCATGAAAATTATTTTTCCGATTTATTCAAAAACCAAATTGAAAGTCGGTTTTAAAGAATTTTTGTTTGAATTTTAATAGAAAATTACATTTCAAATGATAAAGAAGGGTTCTTCGAAATATGTCTTTCTACGATAACTAACCTCTTTAAATAACTGATAAATAATCTACATTTAAGTGGTGCGAAAAAAATGTTAATACATTTGCAATTGGGGAGGTATTTTTCTCGCATTAAAAGTAGGTTGCACTTTTACACTCTCAGTCATCTTTTTGTATGAAAGATTATGTTATAAGAAATTATTCTAAACCACATGTGATGTGTTACCCCACATACGATACGTAACGATTTATTAAATACATATGTAGGATAGCTCTTGCGAAAGGCAAAGAGTCCATACTCAATGCTACGATAAAAATTATGTTAATATTTAGGTAGCATTTTTACAATTCTAAATTATTTTATCTAAAGTCGAGTTAACTATTTAATTCATTTTTTTTATAAATGTTCTATATTTACTCAAACCACAACACAAACTTGTTTTAATTATTTTGAAAGATAAATAAGTACATACGAGTATGTATTCATTAAGTTGTGTAAATACATTAAACATTTCAAGCATTTTCAATTAAAAGTTATATTCAATTAAATTAAGTGGAATAAAGAAAATGCTACTAGAGGCATTTTGCCAAAATAGTTTATTTTAAATTAAATTAAATTTGGATTTCTCGTGCTCTTTTGAAAACAAATTCATTTGATGATGTGAATGTGTTCCCAACTTTATAATTAAAATAATCGCTCAAAACTTGTACAATTCAATCTTATGTGTGTAACGTCACTCACAAAAAATTGCTTACACCCTAAAAATGGAACGGATGTCATACTAAGATCAAGAAATAATTAACGTTTTCTGTATCTTGTGTTTACTTATAAATAATAAGAAAGACTGTTTCTTTAAAAAAAAAATTCTGACATCAATAAATGATTCATGTTTTTCTATAATACAAGGTCACAAAAATTTGCGTATATCTAATAATTATAAACAAAAATTTGATGGATGATCAAAAAATCAATAATTCGTTGAACCTCCTTTGGCTTCAGGATGTAAATCCTATTTCGTCGGTGTGGTATGGGGAAAATCTCGGGAGCAAATCTCGAGGATATTCGATACCAGTGGCATGTACCACCAAATTGGTTTAGGTTATGACTACCAACTATAACAAATTCATATTATAAATAAAATATATAATTTAGGGTGGACCTTATTTTCGAAAGTTCTAATATCTAACGGGGCACCCCCTAGAAATGTAAGGTTATGCTAAAAACTTAAACAGAAAAAATATTGGGTCGATCGAAGGTGGTTTAGAGGTCGCGACTTGAGCGCGAAGTTCGATATCATTTACGACTTTTATTTGACTGATAATCTTCATTCCGTTCTTGAATATAACATCTTGAGGCCACATATCCGGATCTTTGTTTAAGAAATCTGTGTTTGGTGTAACAAATGTGCTAGTTGTTTCGTAATGAATGTTTTTCATCATCAATTTTCAACTCGACGTGCTTACTAGGCACGGCCTCTACATCCCTCATCATATCCAACTGTTGCACCATTCTTCTTTTTTTCTGCACTAGAGACGTTTTCGCCGGAAAAGAAAGCGATGCTTTCGTCAGACAAATACTATAATTGACCACATATTTTATTTAGTACAGCCATCGCTAACTTTTCGTCATGTGTTTTGTAGAAATAAAGATCTCGTAAATAGTTCAAATTCAGCTTTGGTGCTTTAGTGCAATGGAACCAAATGTTCACATTAAATTGAACGACAAAAATGCAAATGTCCCGTAAACTCTAATATTCTTGTGCTGTTAACTTAAATTTTTAACGAAAGATAAATAATTTCAGTACATCCAGCGAGCATGATGCGTAGGCCCTGACAGACAGAAACGGACATTTTCATTTGGTATCATGCCCATAAAAATTAGTCCACAATTTCCAATAATTCTTTGTAATCATCCCAAGCATGTTCTTTTGCCAATTCGTTCTTACAAAAATCCGCTAATTCTGCTTTCACATCATTTAATTGTATATATGAACGTTGGGATCATCTATGCTTACTTTGAAATTATACTTATTCAACGAATTCCAGTCATTCTTGAATCTCACAAAATAACGGAATATTTACTCTTGAAGGTTTGCTCATTTTTGATTCAATTGCAGTGCACAATGTACTTTCACATATTTGATTTCGATAAGGAAGATGTAATTTCAGTTTCTGCTCTAAAATAAGAGCTGCTCCATTCAATCTTCCAAAATTTGGTGGGTCGAAGCAAGCCGCCACGACATCGTCAGCTACTCTCCAATCGATTAAGCTTTGGAAACCAGCCTCCGCCATTTCCAAACCAGTTGCTCTTGATATTTTGGGAACGCCCTATAACTGTCTCCATCGATATGGGAAATAATCACCGGCAAACGATCCATGAGCAGACAACTCCGGAACTAATTTTCCTTTCTAATATACTGCGCCTGTTGTAAACTTAATAGTCGATTTAACTGGTGCCGCTATATCTACTCTATTTGTTTCACAAAGACGCCTCAGTGTTGTTCAATGCAAAACGAGTTCATCAATAGAATATCCAAGATTTTCAGAAACGGCACTCATTACAACATTGCTGCACCATCAGTAATCTTCCACTTATCTAAAGCTGACAATATTCTAGGAGTAATGAAACATTTGCTTCCTCTAGGGGCTCCTTCTGCGCTTAGCTCTGGCAAATCAATATCGAAGCTCATGTTGTTATCAGATATTCTTTCGCTATCACTCTCCGATGACGATATTAATGCTGGTGAGTCTATTATAATTGATATAAGGTTTTCTTCAAGATATCTTCCTTTATGATTTTTTTTCTGCCGCCATACGTTCCAATATCCGCTTTTCTTTTTCAATTTCATATTGTGTGGCTCCAGCCAAATAACCGGGACGTCCTTTCTCAGGCTGTAAATATGAATCGCTTCTCGTTTTTTGGTCATCATGGACAAGGCATTGGTATGTGCGATATTGAAAATATCATACAGGTTCAGAAAATATCATACAATACAATGAAATACATTGGCTATAACAGGTCAAGTCACAAACCCCACAAAACATATAAATTAAACATTTATTCTACCATTAGACTTCAATTAGCTCATTTCGTGCAAATTTATCATTTGATTTCTAGCCACTTCAGGCTAGGCCAGCAGCTCGGTCGTGAACGTGTTAAATACAATAACTAATGAGACGAGTGAGTCGTAAAGCCTTAACATAGTTGTGTTTTATGATAATGATATTACAAGCCACCACCGTACAAGAGGCGCAGTGGTTAAAGCTTCGGTACTTGGACCGGGAGGTACTGGGTTCGAATCCCACCAGAGGCAGGATGTAAAGCGAATTTTCTTCATCGATTACGATCGGTGATGTTAATAAACACAACTTAGACCCTCTGTTGGAGTGCAGAATTCAGCGCCGACCCACTGTCCATGTCAGTGTGCAGGTTGACATGGAGATTGCAACGAGGTATTACTGTAAATGTGTGAGTAGGTGAATGGGTGGGTGAGTGCGTGAGTGAAAAGGAGAGTATTAATTGACCTTAAAAGGACATTAAATCCATTGGATGATTAATACTTTCTTTATAAAAAAAAAAAAAACACAACTATGTTAAGTTCTAATGACTCAAACGGTTTGTTATTACATCATAAAACATTCCATTGTTTAATCGTTACACCTCATATTTATTTATTTATTTTTTTTGTAATTTTGATTATAAAATCCAGGATTTAAAAAAAAACTTTTATTAGTTTCGAAAATTGGCAATATTCTCGCTATTTTGTACCGGTTTTCGATATCTTTAATCTTTCTGTAAAGGTAATTGTCTCCTCTATTCAACTCAACTTTTATTTAGCCTGAGAAACAATTTTAAATAATTTTTCTGTTCGTATGAAAGTGAGAAATTGAAAAAATACCGTGTTTATCCAATTTCGTGCTCAAGTCGTGATCTCTAAACCAACTTTGTTGACCCAATATTTTTTCTATATGTATAAGTTTTTAGCAAAACCTCATATTTCAGTATCCCGTTAGATATCTCAACATTTTTTTGTCGCTCCATACAAATAAGGACCACCCTAATATAAATCCTATTTCGTCGGAGTGGTATGGGGACACTAAAAATGTTCGGGAGCCAATCCTAGCGATATCCGCAATGATTGTTATACACCACAGGAGCTAATTCTAGGCATATTCAACACCACAATTGGCATAAATAAAATCTGGTAGTAGAAGTAGTCACACTTGAATTAATCAAAACTAATAAAATAAACAGATTTTAATTGCAACCCATCTGATAACTCGAAATTGTCATTTAAATTATATCAATTTATTGAAATAAATATTTTTATGCAGAAAATATTTTATATTTTTGTAACAAATAATCTGGGAAACCTGATACAAGAAGCAATAATGTGCAAATCAACAGTTATTAACAGTAATTTACAGCCAATATAATCAAATAAAAAACCTCTTAACGAGATGCTGTATAAGATAGCAGAAAATTTCCAGCAGAAAAAATGCGTTTTGCTATTCACCGCTAGAGGCATCACTATCACAAAAATGAAATTTTTTCTGCTGAAATTTTTTTACACCAGCAGAAAATTTTTGATATTTTTATGCAAATTAAAAATTCTCAGCAGAAAATTTTATGAAAAATCAGAGAATTTATGAAAAAGAAGAGAAAATGTATGTTTAAACATTTTGAAGCGATAAAAGATAATTTAAAAAAAAAAAAAACGATTTGCGTATGTATAGTGTAAGCATACTCAAAACATACTAAAATAATCATAATCATCATTATGCAAACACAGGGCAACATCAAAATATGGCCATCGTTGAAAGCACTCCATACATTTCTGAAGTCATTTTAATGTGACATATTTTCAGTTTTTTAACAAAAGTGTTAGAAAAATCCCCCTGTAACTACCCTGGGTGTATGTTTTTATGGTAGCTGAGATCATAATCTATATACATGAGCAACATAAGATTCACACCTAGCGTCAGTAGCCTTCCATACATTTTTGAATTCATTTTAATGTGAAATGTTTTCAGTTGTTTAACAAAAGTCTTAGAAAAACCCCCTGTAACTACCCTGGGTGTATGTTTTTATGGTAGCTGAGATCATAGTCCATATACATGAGCAACGTAAGATTCACACCTAGCATCAGTAGCCTTCCATACATTTTTGAAGTCATTTTAATGTGAAATGTTTTCAGTTTTTTAACAAAAGTGTTAGAAAAACCCCCCTGTAACTACCCTGGGTGTATGTTTTTATGGTAGCTGAGATCATAATCTATATACATGAGCAACGTAAGATTCACACCTAGCGTCAGTAGCCTTCCATACATTTTTGAATTCATTTTAATGTGACACGTTTTCAGTTTTTTAACAAAAGTGTTAGAAAAACCCCAATGTAACTACCCTGGGTGTATGTTTTTATGATAGCTGAGATCATAATCTATCTACGTGAGCAACGTAAGATTCACACCTAGCGTCAGTAGCCTTCCATACATTTTTGAATTCATTTTAATGTGAAATGTTTTCAGTTTTTTAACAAAAGTGTTAAAAAAACCCCCCTGTAACTACCCTGGGTGTATGTTTTTATGGTATCTGAGATCATAATCTATATACATGAGCAACGTAAGATTCACACCTAGCGTCAGTAGCCTTCCATACATTTTTGAATTCATTTTAATTTGACATGTTTTCAGTTTTTTAACAAAAGTGTTAGAAAAACCCCCCCTGTAACTACCCTGGGTGTATGTTTTTATGGTAGCTGAAATCATAGTCTATATACATGAGCAACGTAAGATTCACACCTAGCGTCAGTAGCCTTCCATACATTTTTGAATTCATTTTAATGTGACATGTTTTTAGTTTTTTAACAAAAGTGTTAGAAAAACCCCCCTGTAACTACCCTGGGTGTATGTTTTTATGGTAGCTGAGATCATAATCTATATACATGAGCAACGTAAGATTCACACCTAGCGTCAGTAGCCTTCCATACATTTTTGAATTCATTTTAATGTGACACGTTTTCAGTTTTTTAACAAAAGTGTTAGAAAAACCCCCCTGTAACTACCCTGGGTGTATGTTTTTATGGTAGCTGAGATCATAATCTATATACATGAGCAACGTACGATTCACACCTAGCGTCAGTAGCCTTCCATACATTTTTAAATTCATTTTAATGTGACATGTTTTCAGTTTTTTAACAAAAGTGTTAGAAAAACCCCCTGTAACTACCCTGGGTGTATGTTTTTATGGTAGCTGAGATCATAATCTATCTACGTGAGCAACGTAAGATTCACACCTAGCGTCAGTAGCCTTCCATACATTTTTGAATTCATTTTAATGTGACATGTTTTCAGTTTTTTAACAAAAGTGTTAGAAAAACCCCCCTGTAACTACCCTGGGTGTATGTTTTTATGGTAGCTGAGATCATAATCTATATACATGAGCAACGTAAGATTCACACCTAGCGTCAGTAGCCTTCCATACATTTTTGAATTCATTTTAATGTGATACGTTTTCAGTTTTTTAACAAAAGTGTTAGAAAAACCCCCCTGTAACTACCCTGGGTGTATGTTTTTATGGTAGCTGAGATCATAATCTATCTACGTGAGCAACGTAAGATTCACACCTAGCGTCAGTAGCCTTCCATACATTTTTGAATTCATTTTAATGTGAAATGTTTTCAGTTTTTTAACAAAAGTGTTAAAAAAACCCCCCTGTAACTACCCTGGGTGTATGTTTTTATGGTATCTGAGATCATAATCTATATACATGAGCAACGTAAGATTCACACCTAGCGTCAGTAGCCTTCCATACATTTTTGAATTCATTTTAATGTGACATGTTTTCAGTTTTTTAACAAAAGTGTTAGAAAAACCCCCCTGTAACTACCCTGGGTGTATGTTTTTATGGTAGCTGAAATCATAGTCTATATACATGAGCAACGTAAGATTCACACCTAGCGTCAGTAGCCTTCCATACATTTTTGAATTCATTTTAATGTGACACGTTTTCAGTTTTTTAACAAAAGTGTTAGAAAAACCCCCCTGTAACTATCCTGGGTGTATGTTTTTATGGTAGCTGAGATCATAATCTATATACATGAGCAACGTAAGATTCACACCTAGCGTCAGTAGCCTTCCATACATTTTTGAATTCATTTTAATGTGACACGTTTTCAGTTTTTTAACAAAAGTGTTAGAAAAACCCCCCTGTAACTACCCTGGGTGTATGTTTTTATGGTAGTCGATACTGACGTCAAATAATTCTAAAAATTCCTTTGTTAAAAAGTACATGTTTTTTTGTGATTATACACAAAACACGAACATTTAGGCGTAAATTATTATTTTTTAAATTTCAAAAATTCCATCCAGAAGTAAACATATTGTATAATTTTATTATGTATACCACCAAAATTCATCGTACCAGTAAGTTTAAAATACCATAAATCATTACACAATTAATAATGTGATGTAAAAACATTATACTATAATATAGACTATGATCTCAGCTACCATAAAAACATACACCCAGGGTAGTTACATCGGGGTTTTTCTAACACTTTTGTTAAAAAACTGAAAACATGTCACATTAAAATGAATTCAAAAATGTATGGAAGGCTACTGACGCCAGTTGTGAATCTTATGTTGCTCATGTATATAGATTATGATCTGAGCTACCATAAAAACATACACCCAGGGTAGTTACAGGGGAGTTTTGTTAACACTTTTGTTATAAAACTGAAAATATGTCACATTAAAATGACTTCAGAAATGTATGGAGTGCTTTCAACGATGGCCATATTTTGATGTTGCCCTGTGTTTGCATAATGATGATTATGATAATTTTAGTATGTTTTGAGTATGCTTACACTATACATACGCAAATCGTTTTTTTAAAAAAAATTATCTTGCGCTTCAAAATGTTTAAACATACATTTTCTCTTCTTTTTCATAAATTCTCTGATTTTTCATAAAATTTTCTGCTGAGAATTTTTAATTTGCATAAAAATATCAAAAATTTTCTGCTGGTGTAAAAAAATTTCAGCAGAAAAAATTTCATTTTTGTGATAGTGATGCCTCTAGCGGTGAATAGCAAAACGCATTTTTTCTGCTGGAAATTTTCTGCTATCTTATACAGCATCTTAACGAGATAAATGTTCGAGTGATGAAAGCCGAATTCAATTCACAAAATTTTTTATATCAAATTTGTGCTGAGAAAAACAATTGCATTCGATTTGTCAACGATTTTTGGAATGTTAGTGCATTCGGCGCGTTTGTTTAAATGTTTCTTTCTAGCTGTCAAAAACAATAACTTGTCAACGATTGTTCGGAATGTTTAACAACAACAACGTGCTGAATGCACCAATATTCCGAAAAATCGTTGATAAATCGAATGCAATATTTACCTCGGAAATGAAATCTTTGTGTCAAAAATAATAGAAAAACAATTTATAGCATTTGGACCTCCAAATTACGAAATAATTTAACCTATTTTAATAATTTCAAAGACGACATTAAAAATAATTTAATGTGAACAAAATCAGCTTGGTTATGAGATCGAAAGCACCAGGGTGTCATGACACAACAAACTAATTTCATTTCTCATTCCAAAATTATAAATGAGGAAACTTACCACCCTCAAATCTATTTTTCGTCCGTTAATATTATAATAGCACTAATCGATGAAAATAACAAAATTAAATCACATACTACTATTGGTTTAAATAATAACGTAAACAATGTTGTATTTGTTAATCGTATAACCGCATCCAAACAAATACAAATTTTTGATATTGATATTTACCAGTTACCAGTTCAAGATAATCTAGTGATTACTGATCAAATTATCGGATATGGGGCAAAGATAACTGCAACTCCAGTTAGTTTAAATAATTCTTACAAAAATGTTTCAGCTAGGGATTTAGAAATATATAATGATGTAACAAGTGAATTTCCGTTGCCGACAGAAATATTAAGTATTGATAGTGAGAGAAAGTTTGAATTACAATAAGTAATACCAAAAATTCAAACACTTTAAAACATATTGGAAAATTTGGCACAAAAATTAATGAACCCTATACTTTTCGGATACAAAATAAAACCGTTTTCAATTATTGAATAACAATGCTAAACATCTCACAAGAAGTTTGGAAGATAATTTTCAACCATAATGAAAGGAACCTATGTGTCTGCGTACGATTACACATATCACATTTCCAGGCAACTTATTAAATTAAGCGGGTGTTTGATTAATATTAAGAGGCACAATATTTCTTGAAATCGATTAACTATTCTAGCCTATTGTGGTCACAAGATAAGCAGCAATCATGTAGGTCATATAAACTTGCTAATTCCAATTTGTTATTCGGTAATTTCGATGTCTATAGCAGCGTTGAGCCGATTTATCATCCAAATAAAAAATTTCATCAGAAGGCAAAATACGAGTGAGATTCATTTAAAGATAATTTAAGTAAGGACCTGTCTGAATACTGTAATAATTATTTCTATTGTAATAATTTTGACAGGATTCTGAATGCAACCAAATTATTACAACAGCTATGCGCAATAATTTTTGACGTAACTGAAATAATTTTTGTATTATTTCATTGTTGTTGTTGGAAATGCGCCATTTTTGAATTACGAAATTATATTTATTTAAGTTATGAATGTAACAAATTATGGTTTGTTCAACTAAATTATACAATTATTGAAATATTGGATCCAAAATAAGTTTCAGTTATCTTATTTTCTATATGCAATAACGATTATTACAAGTTTTTAATAATGTCAAAAATATTTCAGAATTCGGACATCAATCGAACTATAACAAATTATGGAAGAGAAAATTATTTCAGTAATGTCAAAATTATTACAGAAAATTAAATTATTACAGTATTCGGACAGGTCCTAAAAGTACTTTGGAGATTGTTTCAGAAAATCTTGCAAATGAAGAAGATTTAGATATTTTTCAAAACACTAATACTGCTCAATTTCTAATATATCGAAAGGTTTTGAAGATCTGAAAAGCTATTGTATAACAATAATCATTCCGATGACATTGAAGATGTTCACTTAGAAAAAGAAAAAACGGAGCAACATAAAGACGAAGCGTACTTTCAACAAATCGGGAAAACCCCGTTTTGTGTTACTACTTGCAGCAAAAGGCAATGTTTGATTTAACAGGAGCAGAAAGTCAACATGCCCCGTACCATATGCCACGTGCAAATCAGTTATGTACTATGCAATGGTTTTACCTGTAAAAAGTCAGATTAAGAACACATCCACCCCTTGTGCTATTTGTGATATAAAGCTCTAGTCATAACAATCGCGCTATAGGGAATTGGTTAAGAGAATATCGTTTGTATGTTGAAGATACTTTGGAAACCAGACCTAATCGACTATTTAAATTTAGCGCACATGTAGGCAACACATAAACAATGTCTGAAAACGTCGAAAAACACTGTAAAGGTACATTTATGCTGTTCCCATATATCACATACAATTACCGGAGAAATAAATAAATATTTCGAAAAATCGACAGATATCCAAAAATTTCTGAAAGAGATTATGGCATCAAACATTATAGTAAATAACTATGACAACGCTAAACAAATATGCCAGAAATTTCCAATTTTATTGATATTCAAATACATCAACACTCAAGTGAAAGACACTCTTAATAGTCTAATTATATTGATCGCTGAGAATAAGGCAGACTCGAAAATAAATATAACTGATACTAGCACACTTGATAGTACAACCGAGGAGACAATTAAAAATGGCATTCAGACCCATTTATAAGCAAAGCCCCTTGTATAGGGATTTATATAATATTAGTAAGCAGATTGTCATAGTGGAATAAAATAATGAGAGCCCATTAATAATTTTTTTAATGTTCCTTTCCATGACAAATTTTTGAAGAAATACGGAATATATTATTAATATTACCATTGCTTACCGGTATATTGCGTAATAGAACTCGATTAAGCAATGAACATGTCGAAAATTACTTTGAATTTTTAAAAAGGCAAGACAAGTCTGAGGTGGGAAAATGCCTCTTAAAGTTGGTCGTTGCGACCTTAATGAAGTTACCCCGTAAAGTCATCCCGGAAAATGATTATAGTTAAGTATGGCAACACCATTATATATCTAAGAAATTATAACTATCACGATATAAAAATATCACGATAGTAAGAAAAATTATTATGAAAAATAATACACAAAATGGCGGCCATTATAAATAAAAACTGATTAACAAATTTTAACTTCCGCTATACTATATATAGCTAAACACTACATGACAAAATAAAAAATTATATAATTTGTATATGAACGAGTGGGTTTGTTTATATAATAAGTAATAATTAAATTTGTAAACAACAATGTCACAAAAATTTAGTTTTTTCTAAAAATTGTCAAAATTCCAAATTAATTAATATTTAATAAATACACTTATGAATATAAATTACTGTGTACTTCAAAGTACTGTAGTTCAGGGATTGGCATTTTTATACTATAAGTGGTAAAAAAATTCTATGATTTAGAGCCCCGCTATATTCGTCTGAATTTAATTAAATAACTAGCGGCAAAAAATTCTTTGATTTAGAGCCTCGCGCTATACTAAATTCGTAGTAGATTTCCAATTTTCTAGTAATTTAGGTAAATTATTATTTTAATCACAAAATAAAATAGAAAAAAATATGTTTCTTGAATAAAAACAGGTTTTGGATGTTAGGTATAGTCTTTAAACGCGAAAACTATTTCTCATACAAAATGCTATGGAATTTTTTTTTTGTCGTTGTTTTTAATTACGTTAGTGAAAAACTGGAAAACGTTATTAAAGCAATATATGCTGTATTTTTTTGGTAAATTGTATAACAATAATTGCATGTATCTAAATTGAGAAATAATTTTGCTAAATTTAATTTTTTTTTAAGATTTAAGAATTATTTGATTTTTACCAAACTTTGGAAAAAAATTTTAAAATTATGTCCGAGTGGTGAGCACCTTAATTCAAAATTTAATTTAGCTCTCGTAAATCTAAACAAAATTTTCAATTTGGCAAAATTTTTTCTCAATTTAGATGCATGCAATTGTGTTGTAAACTAAAAAAAATTATCAAAGAAATACATGCTGTGACTGTCATTAAAATTTAAAAACAACAATCTTTATCGTGTTCGGTAGTAGTTACACGAACAATAAAATTAAAAGCAATATAATCGAGGCAGTCCACAGTCGAAGTAACGCAAAATGAAAATAATTATAGGTTCGCTTTCTATAAAACAAAAAATACTTCTGTGAATGACTGAATGCATATTATATGTTATTTGATGTGAATAGTTTGAAACGAATAAATATGTGCTTGTTCGAATTGGTAATGAAAATTTATCCTAACAATGATTAAAATAATTAACACTTACCTTAATCTACCCAAATTATGGGTAATTACCGAACAAACGTAAATCTCAAAAATTAAAGGATAAATCAACAATTTAATTTTTTTATTTTTATTATTTCAATATTAGAGGAAAAGCCGTATGAAATCATAAAATTAAATAAAAGCAAGAAAACGAATGCTTCCATTAGGTGTGACCGTAAACTGTTCACCTCGGAACCCCACATACTTTTATTTTGAGCTAAAAAAATCCTCGTCTCAATCACCCTAATTATACTTTGTTATGGTTAATGATGATTAACTCAAGTACTGGTTTCATTCGGTTTTCATGGTACAAGAAAAAATTATAAATTGCCGGGTAATTAAAATTTTGGGGATAATATTTTTTGAATGCTCTTAAATCAGTTGTTAAGTCGCGCGAGTGAGTTCAGTGAAATAAATCAGTCAGTTAAGTTAAATCAGTGATTCAGTTAGTCAGTTAGTTAGTTGATATAATAAATAGTTCTCGGTGCATCCTATATTATGTGCATTCCGATTATTTAACGCAATATTTTTTTTTATATTAGTGCGCGAGACAATAAACATAAAATAAAAAAAAAACAATAAATTACATAACATTATACAATTTTGTTAATTTAAATAAAAAAAATTTATGTTCGATCGATTTATAGTGAAAATTGAATAATCATTCGATTGTAGAGGCATCGAAGAGTTTTGTTTGACCATAAAAGCGGACTTGTGGGTTACCCACATATTTCAATATAACAAAATCGGGTACACATAATCCAGTATTCATAATTCAGTATTGCAAAGTCCAGAATGAAAGCAAGTCAATAATTCAAAATTCAGTTTTTATTATCCAAAATTACAAAATCCAGTATTACAAAATCCTTTTTTTTATAAATCCAGTATTTTAATCAAATCATGCGCATGATTTGATTAAAATACTGGATTTATAAAAACAAGAAAAAAGTCCATTTTCCGCATATGCTAGTTTAAAAAAAAAAGTTACGTAATTATAAAAAAAGCAATTTAATGTTGTGGAAATGGAGGAACATACTTAATTATTTTATTTTGATTTCTATTTTGAAAATGATAAAACTTCAACAAAAATAATTATAAGTATTTAAAAATGATTCTGTTAGCAATAATTTTTAAACAATAATTCAATTGAATATTTTCAACCTTAACTAGTTAAATATAAAATTAAAATAAAATATTCTGGGCAATGCGCTTCAAATATTCTAGTTTGTCGGTTGAACATCGTTTCTTAATAACTATTTTAAGCCTTTTATGCCGTTCGATATTTGATTTTGGTGGAAGCCAACCGGATTTTAATTTTTCAATGTTAGCTTTTATAACAAGAGCTTCTTTTGATAAGTCTTTAATTAATTGATATACACCTGGATTTTTTTTCCCAACAACAACTTTAAGGTGACGATGCCAAGCCTCAACGCTATTTTGAGTTCTCGGAAAATGCATTTTCGGAGAAGCTGCTATGGACCAAATTCTGGATTATATCTTGATTTAGAAGTATTATTACTCCCAGAAATATAATTGGAACGGAACCATTTACTAATTTTTTTAACATCTTTGTCTACAATACTGTTATTCAATTCCGAATAATAGTAAGAGACTTCTTCTGCTGGAACAAAGGCTAGGCTTTTTATCATTCGGACTTGTATACTAAATACTTCGTTGTTGCCGTATTTAGTAGCAAGTCCCTCTTTTTGAATTTTATGCCAAATAATTTGACTGAAATGGAAGAAACATCCCCTAAATTCAACGTCCGGAAAAAATATTTTAGCTGCTGCAGCAATTGACCATCAACATAGCCGTGGATGCTAAAAACCTGCCGCATCATTGACGGAGCAACGTAAAACGTCCCATTCATTAGCCAACATTTACATTCTGACAAAATTTTAAATGTATATTTTGTTCCTAAAATTATTATTTTATTGTCATTGAAATCCTTCTCCGATAGCACAAAAAGCTCTCCTTCTAGATATTTTAAAGTTTCCGGAATGTTGATATCAGCTAAAGTTTCCGGTTCTTTAACGGCAGATGATCTGCTTCTATTAATCTTAATATTCTGTGCTCTTTTACTTGGTAAGTAAGGACGATATTCTTCACGACAATCAACAATTGATTCACGAATAATTTGTGAAGGACGTAAATCACTGGATTTAGCCATTATTTTCACATTTTTATTACTTTCTGCAACGTGTTTTTTAAAAGCTTGGGGTTCGTGAGAATGCTCCGAAGGAGCTTTTCGTATTTGATGTTTATCATTTATTTTAATAGTGATAACACGGCTTTTACAAGAATGGGATTTCCTCTTTGCACATCCCCATCTAACTATATTTTTTGAACTTGAATCAAAATGATAGTCATACCCATCTATACATAATTTAGGTTTCCCCTTGTTGGATTGTATAACCGAAATATTCATTTTCATAAATTTAATAATAGCACTGTTTTAATAAAATTCACTTTTTTCACACTTCACAATTTAATAAAATTTTGTTATTTTGAAATATGTGGGTAACCCGATATTATCGTATGATATTATCGTATTAGGTACTACAGAAAAAGAACAAAGTATATAATTTGGCCAAATTGTATTTGGCTTTATTCAAAATTTTGTTGATACCGTATGGGGTTACCGTTACCCACATTTGAAATGTTTTTTTTAATAAAGAATATGGATTTTGTTTTGTTTGAATTTTGTAATGTTGGGTTTTGTGACTTTGAATATTAAAATACTGAATTATATGACACTTGTTTTTGTATAACTGGAAATTAAAAAAATACTGGATTTTGTTCATTATGGAATTTTAAACTTTGTATTAAGAGTAGTTCCCCGGACTTGTACCGTTTCGGTGCTTTTTGTGTTAACTTTGTAAAAAAAAAAAAAAAAAAAAAAAAAAAAAAAAAATGAAATGTGAGATAAAATAATTACCTCTAATGTGCGAAGAACATAAGTGTAGTGAAATTTCTTTTAATCGAACAATATAATAATTATTTGAAATGCAATTTCGCGAACTGTTTTTTTTTTTTCAAAAAATTTCAATCATTGCGGTCATCAACATATTACAAAACATGAATTTGTCCAAATAAAACAACAAAAACTGAAATATTCAAAAAAAATAATAATTTTTGTTTCAATAGTGCCGTATTTTTGTGTGTGTTCTTTGCCTACCCCATGTTCGCCGGCTCGTCTCAGGTGATTTAATTTACCGTACGTGCCGTTTCAAATGAAAGTGAATGGTGGACGTTACAATATCGAGAAGTGTGATTTAAATCTCATCGAACAATATTATAATCTAACAATAAATAATATATATAATAGATAATAATCCAATAAATAATAATCATAAATAGCATTGAAAGATCGAGAATCTAATAGCCAATCCTTGAACGAACGCCACCCATAAACGGATTTCATTCATAAAAACATCCGAAACACTAATTATCTGGGTATGGCATCATTATCCACAATAATTAAGCTGGATCTAATATTATGCACATAATCACAACAAATAAATAAACAAACAACAGAGTAAACAGTGAAAAAAATACAGTGTACGAGAAAGGAACCTACGGTTGCAATAGGATTTCGAGTTACACGAGCAAAGTGGAGCACATACAACGACTCGAGGTTCCGGCACAGCATCAGGCCACATTGTATATCGTTGGAATAACCGTCCAGATCACTAATGGATGTTGATTAAAAACCGCAAATTTTTTTTATTATTATTTTTTTATTATATAACTATTTTCTAATTTTTTCCATATTTTATATTATATAACTTTCTCGTATGGGGTCTTAGTTCCGAAATTGCAATTTTGCTGTTTAGATTATTTGACATTACTGTAATACATTTGTAAACATGAGTGTTCTTCCTGATAGTTTTTATCACAATTGATTTCGAGATCATGAGATCCTAGGTCGATAAAACGGGGGATGCTAGAAAAGTACGGGCTCATTGGTTTTGGATGTGATTGTGTAGTTGCAAGGTAGTGTCTCAAATGTAGTGTTTTTTTTCTTTATTACAATTTTTTTATATTACGCGGTTAATACAAGATTGTTGTGGCCTTGGATTTACGCTCGACCGAACCGACGAGAGAAATAGCCGGAAATTAACAAACCGCGCCAAGATTATCACCCGCAACAATATCTGTTAGCAGCCTTCATCATACATAGTATTAAAGTTTAGACTCGCGTTTGATGAGGACTGTTACATAGGCATAAATACCTCGGTAAATTAATTCAACAATTTCTTTATATTCAATAGGGTAGATGCCCATTCATTAGGGTAGATGTCCAAGCAGCTAATCCAGGCTGATTTGATATCTGAAAAAAAATATATGTACAATATGAAACTTAATATTTAAAACAATTAGGCTATCTAACTATATTTAACTTTTTTAAAGAGGAACGTTGAACGTAGCCAATATTATGTATCAATACACCTTGAAGAGATTGTTGTACTAATTTTCATATCTGAAAATATAAATTTAAATACAGGTAAATACATATTCATCTTCAATGAAGGGTTGTTAGGATGATAAAACTTTCGAGCTTAGGTTGCACGGCATTCTCCTGATCATCACAGCATTCTCCTGATTTAATACCTGAAAAATCAAAGAAAAATTATAAAACATAACAAATATTTGTGACTAACATTTTAATTTGTACTACATGTTAAGTGGAAATGTTTTGCAAACCTACGTATTTTAAAAATAATCCTGAATGATGTTTTATGGACTCTTTAGATGAAACAAAAGTGATACACCAGATACGCCACATTCCGATGATTGTTAAAATGAAACTAAACCAAACACTTAATATAAAAAAATGGTGAAATAAGAACAAAAGATGGTTTAGCATAGACGCAAGATTTGGACCTGAAATTACTGAAATTGAAAAAAAAATACAAATTATCGAATAAACTTATAAATTCTGTATCAGATGTATGCAAAAACTGGAATGGGTCTGCAGATAAACTGATGTGTTTAATTTCACACATATATTATATTCTTTTTCTATAATTAGGTTTTTCCTATAAAATGTGTTTAGTTTTTCAATAATATCAAACCATCTTTTCTATTGTAAAGAAATTTTTTTTTCATAACAGTTTGACTTTTCAATTTTTTTGGTTCTGTTTTTCAATTTTAAAAAAGATTTTTATATATATTTTTTATAAAAATAATTTGTTCTTTATATAATTGTAAGTTCTTATTTTTTTAAATTTTAATTTTTCTCATTTATTGTCAATTAATTAATTTTTATCGTTTTCATATTTGTTGTATTCTAGTTTTCGTCCTGATGATGCACAGAATATCTGTGTGAAACGTCGATGTTATAATGTTTTCAATTTTAAATAAATAGGCTCTATACCAGTTTATCCGCATTTTAATAACATTAAAAGCCTAATAACCTTTATAATTATAAATATATTAAACGTGTTTGATGAAACACGCAGGTATTGATAAAATCGAAAAATTGTTCTTTTAACACAGGGTAAATTAGGGTTACACAGTGTCACAGATACACTTTATGCATTGCTATGGTAGTCAATACATAAAATAATACCGTGTAGCAACATTTAACCATTAACGAAAACTATAATTGGCTCCCAAATTTATTGGCATTTGGGTCCAGTTTTCTATTTGTATTGGAACGCCCAGATCAATACAAATTTTAGATGCAAAATTTGATATAAATTTCGTTTTACATCACACGTTTTGAATTTAAATTAAGTAAGCACTTCTGTGTTGTTTCGCGATACTTAAACTGAAACGAATCATTTCAATCGGTAACAGAAAATGTTATATGTAGTTAAATTGTTATAAAAACTTACAATTCTTTAAATATGGCAGTCGTAGTATTCTGCTGAAACTCCTGCTACTAAGAGCTACAAACCGTTCCCTCTAAACTGTGATGAATGCTGTAATTTTATAATTGGCATGTATTATATTATTAATTAATAGTTTTAAATGCTTGTGATTTGGTTGTATTGAATATACCTTATTTTTATTATTACATGATGTATACAAAAACGGGAGCACAAACAGTAATTTGTAGTTTTAGTTAATACATTTTCTAGGACACACTAACTGCAAAATATTTATAAAAAATATATATTATTACTATTCTAAAAAACCATTATATAAATTATTTATTATTTTACTTGAACTTGTGTGCTTTCCTGGTATTATTTTCGGGCCAAAGAAAATCTTAGAATTTGTTTTATATTTTGAATTACAATAAAACAAAATATGTTGCCATCACATTTTTCCGGAATCGTTTACGGGCTAACTTCACAGACATGTCGTTTCGTACGAAATAAACTCGAGGAATAAAACGGTGTGCAAAGAGATATTTTATTCAATACCCAAATTATCAATAACACCAGAAAATCAGATAGAAATTTCACAAATGAAAGATGATTGAAGTCTGTCAGATATACAAAGTAGTCGATCTATTTGGAAAAGAAAGGGAGAATATCGATCTGAAATGAGCTCCAGGCAACAACCGACGAGCATTTCGATTTTAATTTTGAAAAAAGTTTTATAAATTTAACAAATACGGAGCAAAAATATTACTGTCACGACGACATTAAGCCATAGCTCCAATACACCAAAACGAACAAACAATGCCTTACCTAAAACCATTTTTTTAAAATATGCAAACAATTTTAAGGTACCACTAATAAGGAATGTACTTTATACTTATTTGAAAATTTTAGATAGAGATTTCACAACATTAAATTAAGAGTACTTTATACTTAATACGAGAAGCTTTTTCAAAAATACATGCGCATTAGATTCAGTTTATCAGGCGATTGCTATTTCTATATTTAAAGATATAGGTTTTCAACAATTTATACGACAGCCGAACCAAGTTGTTGTTACAATAATGTCTTAACAAAGATTTGAAGCAAGTTTACAAAATTAGAAAAGAAATTTTAGTTGAAGTTTCTGGATTTGTGGTGTACCGTTTCCTTATCGTCGGTATTGTTGTATTTTCTGTAAATATTTTTATAAAAATAAATTTATTAAGTTTTGTTATTATTTTTATAAGTTTTATTTTTTCTAATTAAATATTTTACTTTTTAAATATTTTTTTTTGTATGTTGGTTGTTATATTTTGTTGTGACATCTTGTCGATAGAAAAATGTCCAATAATGACAGTTCGTAAAGGTATAAATAATGGGTACGTTTTATGCGAGAAATATAGTAAGGTACAGTTTGTTATAACTGGTATACTATCTAGCCTTAGTTGAACTGACGAATCATAGAGTCCTTAGGTCCTTAGCCAGGCTGTAAACCAGAAAAAATATATATAAGTTTTTGTTTTAATTTTTTCTCGCCAGTCTAAATTTTTCAGTCTAGTATATAGTATATTTAAAAAATAAAGTTGGTATACAAAAATTGTCATTAGCCAAAGCTAAGACACAATTTATATTTAAAAATAATAAAATATAGTGAATGTAATATTAATAAAAGATATTCAAATTAACTTTAAAATGTTTTATTAATTGTGATAAAAATATAAGTGCAAAATGAGTTTAATTTAATAAATACACCATTGATGCCGTTATAACATCAGTTATAGGAGGACTGATGTCAGGAGCTGAAAGTATAATTATAGTTAAAATAAGTATTTTGAATATATACTTACCTTAAACAACACTCCTAAAGATTTAATTCGGACTGTATGACGGAAGTATTCAATGTTTGCCAGAACATGTTTGAAAAATTCTCAAGCTTGGAAATAAAATTGGGATATTCTAGAAAAAAAACGTCCTATGATTTTATCGAACCACCAAAAATACCCGCACTTAGGAGTTTCAAATAGGAGGACTGATGTCAGGAGCTGAAAGTATAATTATAGTTAAAATAAGTATTTTGAATATATACTTACCTTAAACAACACTCCTAAAGATTTAATTCGGACTGTATGACGGAAGTATTCAATGTTTGCCAGAACATGTTTGAAAAATTCTCAAGCTTGGAAATAAAATTGGGATATTCTAGAAAAAAAAACGTCCTATGATTTTATCGAACCACCAAAAATACCCGCACTTAGGAGTTTCAAATATTGAAGCATATGTTCAGTAAATTCCCTCTAAAACCTGCATTAATTGTTTTTATTCAATGAGTCCCAACCCTTAAGTGTTATGGAACAATTGTGTGTGTTGTATATAATGAAATTGTCCCCGATGCCTCAGTAAAATTGTCCGACATACCAACTACCATCAAACTAGATAAAAAAAAAACAATTTAAAATCACTTATAAATTTTATTGTGATTGCTCAATCGTAAAGTACCAAAGCCCCCGGAAGGGCATTACGTTTGCTATAGAGTTGTAAATCAGAAATGGTAAAAATACGACGACTTATGTTCGTATGTCCCTGTAATACGCAATGCTTCTAAAGAACAAGTTAAACCACAAATAATTATGTACCGAAAAATATAAACTAACCATAAGCAGCCACTAGAATAGCAATCAATAATTTATAACAGAAACAACATTTCTGCAAAATTTCCTTATCTTAAAACTTGTAACGAGGTTCGAAATCTGAAACCTTATTCTAAAAATAAATTAATAAGATGACAGTGTTTACAGTGTTCACTTTCATAACTAAAATCTCTTTCAACTTATTTATGATAAATTCTCTAATTGTCGAGAATTTCAAGTGTTACATACCACACCGACGAAATAGGATTTACATATTTATTCAAATTTGAATATTTTACCTCCATGATAAGAATATGAATATGTTATGGTTGATAGTCATGAATTCTTGTGAAAAATCGTTTTTAATTTTGTTTTTATTTTTTCACCAGTTGATCCCAGTAAATTTTCAATATTTCTAAAAATCTTCTCAATTACTGAGGCTTTGATTGAGAGACAACGTTGAAACTTCTAATTGCTCAATTTTGTTTGGGATAATAAATCCATAGTACAAACGTGATGAAATCAATATTTGGTTTTTGCAGTGAGATGTGCACACTTGACAATTAACGGAGCATATCCTATTCTAATTCCGCGAAGACAGCCCGTAACCATATGCCCCATCTTGTAACAACAGGTTGTGATGGTAGAGAATTTTTTAAAAACAACTATTCTGGAAGGTGATTTAAAGAATTTTTTTGAAGTTGTTGATGAACGTGTCACCGTCAGAGAAAATGGATCGGATATGCTCTGCAAGTCTATGCAACCCGTGTGCAAGGCGTGTTACATGTGTCAAGTTGATGTTTAAAATAGATACACGTTTCTCCATTTTAACCATATATGGTGTAGCATCGGTTACCACTAACAACATATAGACATCCAATTTTTTCTGCCTTTAAGGCTTTCTTTTATTTCCGAAATTACATTTGCATAGCAAGAACTCAGATAATTTTTTCGAATGGTGGATCCACTAGGAATTACTTTTCTCGTGTATTTCTCTACGAAATACCTTTTGAAATAAAATTTAAATTTTTCGTAAAAATAAAAAAAATAATTAATTAAAGTTAAATTAATATATCAATTTCTAACCTGAGAGCCACATTTTCTAATTTTCAGAAAGGTATGTTTGTAGCAACCATCATGTTGCATAGATCTAAACAAAAAAATTTATTCAGATACGTTTTTTCTGCTTGATTTTCTTCATTCTGTTGTTTTGAATTATGAGCCAGTCGAATATGTTTCAATGTTCTTAAATGTTGCTGAATGAGGTATTTTTTTAATTTGACATCGCATTCACATAGTGTGCACACTAATTTCCCTTCACTCTTCAGTGGTTTCAATACCTTCAGGGTCAAACTCTTTTAAATATTTTACAATATTAATAATTTTTCCGACATTACTATAGAATGGTTGGAACAATTTACCGTGAACAATGTTCATTCAAACTATAATTCTTTTATTTTGCTAGACATACATATTCAAAAAAAGCTAAATATGCATTGCATTAAAATGAAAATGTTGCATTTTTTTAATTTGCTGTTTTTAGGTCAGAAGAAAGATTTCGGACGGGCAAAGAATAAATTTTGTTGTGATTAGTAATTACTAATCACAACAACAAATATAACTTGTGTAACGCCACCCCTTAATGTAGACTAACGTTACAAGAAAAAAAATAATAAAGTATTTTTTTTTATCCAGAGCACGCCATAACTCCAGCCGCTAGCTCAGTGGTGGAGATATTAGTGCGGTCGTGGGGGTTGTGCTCTGGCTGTGGTGGTACGGGCTACATAAGAACCCGTTCAGAAATAAATTTAAAAAAATGACAGGAAACTCTGACTAGGATCCACTTACCTCATTCTGTCATCTCACTGTAGTTCCATGCCACTCACACGCTCATAACGTTTTCGAAAATTAAACCCATATTAACTTTTATATTTATCATCAAACACATATTTATCTTTATTATTAAAACTATTAATTAACAAAAAATAAAAAGAAACCAAATGAAAATTCAATAAAATCACCGAAAGTGTAATTTTAATTATGATAAGTGCAAATTCAACCAAGAACAAAAGTATTGGTTAAGTAGGTTTAGGTTTCAGTGGTTGACACTTAGGCCATTTTTGGCCCATTGTGATACCACGCATTCACGCCACATCATTAACCCATTCACCTACTCACACAACTACAGTATTACCACATGCACATTGCAAGGTTCATGTCAACCTGTACATTGACATGGACGGTGGGTCGGCACTGAATTCTGCACTTCATCAGAGGGTCTTAGCTGTGTTTATTAACATCACCGATTGTAATCGATGATGAAAATTCGATTTGCATCTAGCCTCTGATGGGATTCGAACCCAGTACCTCCCGGTGATAATTTACCCACTCCACCACTTGTCCGGTATTCGTTAAGAAACATTTTTAAACTTTAATTCGAATTTAAAGTATTGCTTAATGACATGTTTTTTTTTAAGTTGATTAACCATTGTTGTTTTTTTTTTTTTATATAGGTAAAATTCAGTTTGATTATAGGTGCCGTGCCCCGGATGCAGGGAAAGTGCTTTTTCTTCACTCGGAGGAGCTAGGTAACCTTTCGTATACCTATATATATATATATGGGCGTTTTTTTTATGTGTACCGTTTGAGTACCGCTCTACTTTTTTTTGGATTTCAATAGTTAAACAATTTAAAAATTCGTTAAGTAACATTATTAAATTGTTTAACTATTGAAATCCAAAAAAAAAGTAGAACGGTACACATAAAAAAAACGCCCATATATATATAGGTATACGAAAGGTTACCTGGCTCCTCCGAGTGAAGAAAAAGCGCTTTCCCTGCATTCGGGGCACGGCACCTATAATCAAACTGAATTTTACCTATATAAAAAGAAAAAAACAACAATGGTTAATCAACTTAAAAAAAACATGTCATTAAGCAATACTTTAAATTCGAATTAAAGTAGAGTTACAACAAAAGAAAATTTCAATAAAAATAAAAGGAATTAAACAAATATCTATATAACTCTATATATAATAGGAAGTAAGAAAAATAAACTCAGCCTCGTTAAAGAAAACCTGCCCGGAACACGCCCGCCGTCCTCTCGACCTCGCCGCCTGCCGCTACGCGTCCCCGACCTTGATGATCCCTTAATTGACACCAAATGATTCCGGATACCGAAGCTAATAAAAATCGCCGCCAAAAATCACCCATGATTTTATGGGTAATTACTCGTACATCTCACACTGCGTAGATCTCTTTCGATAAGTCGTATACAAATATAATGACAAAAATGGGTTTTGTTTTCCACTACACAGGTGTGCGAATTCAATATCTCTTACAACAATATACCCGATAAATCGTTCTTTCTTAACTGCACTAGTATCATTCGATACTCTTCACAACGCAATGAAAAAACGGTATATAGGTGCAATGTACTCAAATTGTGGCACTTAACAGTTTGGCAATTTTGAATTGTCTTAGGCCAACTAGATTATATTTTCTTACACACTGTGTCTATTTGCCGGAGCTTTGTTTCTCCCAGCTCATAATGGGGAACAGCGTAATGATGCGAAGTTCAGTCCACAAGCACGAACTTTTATTTTATTAATCGACACTTGAGTCTATAATCATTAAAAGTTAACGAGAACCAAAACTTTAGATTTGTGCGTGACAAAAAAAAATACAATAACACTTTTTCCAAAAAACACGATCACTACTAAGGGAATTATAATGCTGGGTTTTTTATTTTTACCATCAACTTGTCCCTTCTTGAAGGCTATCAATTAGTTCACAAAAAAAAATAATTTATTATAGAACTTTTATTTTACCTGCATGCTACCAAGTGCATGCACCAGCAGATCAATATCGAAAGCCTTATCAAAATAAAATTGAATTCTCTACAAGAAATGTAATAAAAAAATATAATTCAGTATAAACGTAAAAAAAACAGAGAAAATCCGCTAATCAATTTGCAAAAAAAATTATCGTATGATTTTTGTGGATTGTGTGATGGTGCATGCACCAATACTGCAAGTAATAACCCGCCTAAATCATACTATCATCAAATCTGCCGACCTCGCAGGCGTAACAATAATTCAACGGTTAGTTGTAGTCAGCAGTCATTTAGGCGCAACACCATAATGTACACTGTGGCATCAAAGTAAAATGAGTATACGCGATGCATATATGGAACGCACGTTACACTTGTTGGGCTTTATGTCGATATTTGTAGATTTAGTTTCTTCGAATCTATGTATTTGATTACCTTCCATAATTTGTGTAGAAATTGGAGATTTACATAAATATTGCTGGCAACATGATACGGTTTTCGTCTACCTCTTCGCTTATAAACAAAATTTTAAAGTGGTGCTTTTTTGCAGCTATAATTTTATATGCGGTTCGTGTTGTATACCCACTACCATAATTGTTAAACAAAAATTTTTTTTTACGCGATTAGTATGAAAATGAATTTTGGAAACAAATAAACGCCTCAGCAAATAAATAAAGAATTTTCCATTTTTTTCTCAATACCTACTAGATTTTTAAATCTTATTTTTGGTTTATTTTTATTGATGTATTTGTTTTATTCATTTCTCTCAAGTTGCACTTCGCTCTAACGCAATGTGTAGAAAGGTTAAAGGCGCATTGTATTCGTTTCGTTTTCTATCAGTTTTTTTAAAATTCTCAGGCACATAGTTTTCGTTTCGTTTTGGGTTCTTTTTGTTTTAATTGACCTGTTGTCTCAATATTCCGTTGTCTCAATATTCTTTGTATACAATCATTTAATGAAAAATTATTTAATTTCAATTACAATTATGAATGTAGATTTAAAAAACCTTAAACATTTATATGATTTATATAAATTTTATATCTTGTCCTAGAAGAAAAGGAGGCAGTGGATTACATAATTAAATTCGTTAGAAATACGTCTGGTTGTTTTACACGAGTTTTTGGACCTAAGAAAAATGGAGATTCAGATGATTTTTTTTTTATACACACACGAATGTAGAGGCCGCAATACGACTTGCAAATTTTAACTTCGCCTTTCTATAAATTTTGAATGTAGATTGGCTTTAACATTATTGTGAGTAAATTGCTACACATAATGTGTACTTATATTTCTTATAAAATACTTATTAGCATATATATTATACATAATTTCATTTTCAGTTATTTGTCTCAAGTACGGTTTGTAAAATTATCTTAGAAATTTACGACGTGTTGTGGACCATCCTTTCCCCATTGTACGTTAATAGACCAAATTCACAAGATTATAGCCAAACAGCACTGAAATTCGAACAACTATGGAATATGCCTCTTGGCGTGCGAGCAGTAGATGCTAATTACATCTTCACTGACGTAAGTATAGCAATTATTTACTCGAAGCAAGAAGCTCGGAAAATAAATACTTACCGAAAAACTGCCAGTTCTTGAAGCGAGGTGATACGAACAAATATATTTTTTTCTTATTATTTTGTCAAAATCTGATGCGGCCCTATCCAGAAAGATTCTAGACAGTTTCAAATTTGTTTTTAATTGTCGTTTATCCAAGGCACGTCCAGTCATGGAGAATGAACTTGGGATTCTAGTCGCACGCTGGAGAATATTAAATACAACAATCGATATGGCAAATAGTAGGAAAAATTACTACAAAAGCTACTACAGCTTTACAAAATTTAATTAAACTGAACGATGAATCAGAAAAATATACGCCAACAAAATAAATTGATTGGGAGGATTCATATCACACCTTTCATTCCGCAACATGGAGAAACATGTTAGTGAATCTTAAGTAAGGTTCGCATGGGGTCAAATAATACATCCAGAACGGCATTTCAATTACGGGATATATAAAAAAATTACTTAAATCAAGTCTCTGTTAGTTTTCAATACACTAACTCACTGGAATTTTTTTTTTTTTTTTTTTTGTAACTATTGCCAAAGGCTTTATTCTTGAATCTTTCTTTATACGAAACTAACAAGAAGTGTGAAATTCTTAAAAACTATATTTTATTTTAAATTAAGCCTTAACCTATGTTAATACTTAATATCATTATGCATTATTATTATTAAATTATTATTATTTACTTAATTTTAGTGTGTTACTCGTAGCTCATCATGCACGTAATTATTAGATTATATTTCTCAGTTAATTAAATCTAGAGGATCTGCCCTGTGCAGCCGTCTGTATTTCGGTTGCCTTAGTAGTTCTCTAGCTAATTCGTTAGGGTGTGATTCCAGTTTCAGTTGGTACTTTAGACTGCATGATTTAATTGTCTCTTTAACAGTTTTGATTCCTAAATCTCTATGGATGTTGCTGTTTCGAATATACCAAGGGGCATTTGTAATGCTACGAAGTATCTTTGCTTGCGTTCTTTGTACAATATCTATATTTGATGCACTAGTTGAGCCCCATAGTTGGATTCCATATGTCCATATGGGGATTAGGATCGCTTTGTATAGTAGAACCTTGCAGTCTAGAGAGAGTTTCGATTTTCTACCGATTATCCAGTACATTTTAGAAAATTTTATTTTTAATTGATTGCGTTTTGTTTCGATGTGCTTTTTCCATGTCAATCTTCTATCGAGATGAAGGCCGAGGTATTTGACGTTTGTTTGTTGAGGAATTGTGATATTGTTTAATTTTACTCCTGGGCATGTACGTTTATTCAATGTGAATGTTACATGAGTTGATTTACATTCATTCGTCCTTATCCGCCAAGTTTTTAACCAATCTTCTATTTTGTGTAGATGTTCTTGTAATTCTCTCGATGCTGTTTGAGGATTTTTGTGCGAAAATAATATAGCTGTGTCATCAGCAAAAGTTGAAGTGACAATTTTTTCAGTTATTGGTAAGTCAGCTGTGAATAGCAAGTATAGCACAGGTCCCAATACACTACCTTGCGGTACTCCTGCCTTTATCTCGGCTAGATCAGTAGTGGCCGTATTTTGTTTCACCTGGAACATCCTTTGGGCTAAGTAGTTTTCAAGAATTGAATGAAATTGGCTAGGCAGAAGAGTTTTAATTTTGTAAATTAATCCTTCATGCCATACTTTGTCGAAAGCTTGCGCAATATCCAAGAAAACTGCCGAGCAATATTTCTTTTCTTCCAAGGAAAATTTAATTGTATTTACAATTCTGTGCACCTGTTCTATTGTGCCGTGTTGCTCTCTAAATCCAAATTGGTGATCTGGTATAATGCGACCTTCAGATAGTATAGGTATTAGTTGTTGTAGTAGCATCTTTTCAAAAAGCTTTGAAATTATCGGGAGTAGACTTATTGGCCTGTACGACGAGACTTGGGTTTCGTCTTTACCTGGCTTACGAATCATGATAATTTGAGATATTTTCCATTTTTGGGGAAAGTATCCACATCTCATAATCGCGTTAAAAATATATGTTATATATTTTATGCATCTATCTGGTAATTCTTTGATCATTTTTCCAGTTATTAGGTCATGACCTGGCGCTTTCTTAGGATTTATACTGTTTTTGATAACCGTTTTGACGCATTTCCATTTAAATTTTACTGGGTTTGGGTTCGACTCGTCCCTCGTAAACTGTGGTAGTACGCAATCGTTATTTTGTTCGTTTGGGGTGAACACTTTTTGTAGATGGTTAGAGAAAGCGATGGCCTTTTCTAAGTCACTTCTGGCCCAGTGACCATCTGGTTTCCTTATCGGTGGGTTCGATATCTCTGGCCTTTTTAAATTTCTTGCTGCCTTCCACAGTGAGTAATCGGTTTTTTCTGTTGCTGTGAGCTCACTTAGGTAATTCTGTATTCCTAAATTTTGTTCTTCCCGAATTGCTTCTCTCAGAGCTTTAATAGCTCTATTTAATTTCCATTTATGCAAAGGAGATCGGTGGAGCTGCCACAGCCGCCGAATTGCCCGCTTCTCTGCCAATAATTTTTGAATGTTACTTGAAAGCCTTGTATTATTTTCGGAATTTTTGTTAACCGGAGTAGCTTTTTTTGCAGCCATTTCCATTATTTGACTTAAGTTTTCTATCGCGGCATCAATGTCTTCTGGTGTGCGAAGTGGAACATTGAGATGACAATTCACATTTACTATGTTTCTATAGAGAACCCATTTCGTTAGTTTGTTTGTTAAACGTTGGGGTGGTTCAGTTTTTAATGCTTGGGTACTTAGTGTTACTATTATTGGTGAGTGATCTGATGATAAATCATAACAGTCAACGACTTGAGCATTGTTGCGTGCTATTCCTCGTATTACACAGAAATCTATTAAATCAGGAATTTTCTTTCTATCTGTAGGCCAATATGTGGGGTGTCCAGATGATAAATAATCTAGGTTTTTCTCGTTTATTGCTTCGTAAAGTTGCTTGCCCTTGGGTGACGTCAACCTCGAACCCCATTGCACATGTTTAGCGTTGTAATCACCCCCTGCTAGAAATTTGATTCCCAACTGATTGAAGTAATCGATAAATTGTTGTTTTTTAATTGCGTGTTTCGGTGGGCAGTAGACAGCCGATATTAAAAATTTCCCAGGCCATTCTTCCAAACTGATAGTTGTAGCTTGAATGTGATCTTTAGCATATTTCTGGAGCTCATAGTGCTTTAATCTTCTTTTTATTAAGACTGCAGTGCCGCCGTGTGCTTTTCCATCCGGATGTTTGGTGTCATAAACGGAATAGCCGGTAATATTAAAAAAATTTTGTTTTGTGAAGTGTGTTTCAGATATTAACATGATGTCTATATTTTGTTCGATAAGAAAGGTTTGTACCTCAGCTTTATGTTGCGAGAGCCCGTTGGCATTCCAAATAGCTATTTTTAGAAATGTCATTTTTGATTTTTGACTATAATTTGCATAAGCGTATTCATATTTTGCATCATCATGCTCATTTGTCTTTCCATCATCATCATGAAACTTTGAATGGTCTAGGTTAATTTATTTACCATGGTATGAATGTTTAGTTCCTCCGCATTAACATGAACTTTTGGTTTCGGTTTGTTGCCTTTTAGAATACTTGCGTAAGAAACACCTGGCTGTGCAAAACTGCTGGCAAACGTCTCCAAGTTATCATTTTGTGTGTTTGCATTCGTTGGTTTGGTGACTATTGTATTTTTTGGAAACACGACCCTCTGATTAAATTGCATGTTGAGCATTCGTTGCTCAGCTCTCATTTTAGGGTTTATTTTTCGTTTTAAGTCCAGATACACTGCGCAGCCCCTATAGTTTGCAGTATGATTTTCGCCGCAGTTATTACAACGTAACACAGATGGGTCATTGCGAGACTTGTCACACTGTTTGGAGTCGTGGAGTTCACCGCAAATAACACAAACTTCATTTAAGGTGCAGTATGCTTTCGTGTGTCCATATTCTTGGCACTTTATGCATTGGACTGGTCCAGACCTCTTCTTAGGTTCTTCAATTACTATTTTACGATGTAACAAATATTTTAATTTGTAAATCTTGTGAACTCCGTTTGACTTTTGTTCCTCTGGCTCTAGTTCCAAACGGAACATTGGTTGAGGTACCTTCTCACGGTTTACTATATTACCAATAGATTTGACATGGAAACCTTCCGCAGCAAGCGCAGCTTGTATGTCGCTAACATCTACGTAGCTTTCAATTCCTCTTAGCACAACAGTCAGCCCTTTTTGACTTTTTAGCTGGTATGTGTAATATTTTTTACCAGCTTCATCAAAATGTTTGACAAGGGCTCTGAAGCCAGCGATTTCGAATGTTTGAATCTTTGTTTCATTTATGTTACCTCTTTTGAGCGGGGCAATATAAAATTTTGAATCTGTTAATGTTGCGATGTTATTAACCAGATCATTGTTAGATGCTTCCCTTAAATAAATCGGAGGCGGTTTCTCATTTTTGAAAGTCGGCGCTGCGTTGGGGTCAACGACCTCTAAACTAGAGAATCGGTTGTTAAGAGATATTTGATTAACACCTTGTTCAGACCGTGACACTTTGCTCCTGCCAGCAAACTGGGCAGATCTCGGGCTACGTTTTCTTTTAGATTGAACAGTGATGTATCTATCCAATCCCGACTAGATTATTTTCACACTGACCACGGTCACTAGAGTTCGTCGCACTGAGTTCATTGCTATTGTTTTCATTTAGCATTGTTAAATTCGCTGATACATTAATTTCTTCGCAGGTTTGATTTTTATTTTTAAACTGCGGTATAATTAATTCTGTTGAAGAAGCACTTTTAATCATTGGCATAGGTAATTTCTTTGGGCTGTGTTGAACTTTGCCCACTTGATATGCACTTGCACTTGCAATATTTTCTACATGAGACTGGTTCAAGTTTGTTGTAGATTGTGTACGGCGTCCGATGTTCGAAGAAGTCTTTTTTGGGGAAATTAGCCCCTTCATGTTTACATCATCACTTAATCACTTATCAAGTTACACTTTTATATTAGTTTTTTTGCACCGTGTGTATTTAATTATAAAACCATTCACACGATTGAAAAAATCGATATAACAAAATAAAAAGCACTAACACTGCACTTTTCGCTTGTTTTATTTTACGTCCGAACCTCACGACAGTAAAATAGTAGTCACTGGAATTTAATTAAATTTTATTAAACCAAAATACATGTTGATTATAATTGTCAAATCCGCTTAATCGGAACACATCGGTATGTACCGATGAAGCAACTGGCCCAATTATCCGAAGTTCCACAATTTATTTTTTAATTTTTTGTTCTTTTAGTCGATTTTTTTTTTATAATTACTGTCCCGATTAAACGAAATATTGCCCCAAAAAAGCTTAGTGAGTTTGTGTTACATATACATATGCTTAGTTTTGTTTCCGTTCTTTATGGTTTGTCCCCAAATCCAATTATGGTGTGTGCGATCTACTGTGTTATGTGATTGCGGTTTTTATTTATAACGCAGATTGTAATTGGTTTTATATGAAATTCTCAATTCGTGTTTGTGCCTAATTCTATATAAAATGTTAGTTTTGATGTGTGTCGTGTTGTACAAAGACATCAAACCGAATTGATGAATTTTTGTGTATTTATTTTTCTGTGTATTCATTTTCCATAGCGATTTGTATTATTATGCCGAGTTCTGTTGAATAGGCAGCAATTGAGAAATTTACCTTATTTAACGAAATAATTTGAACCTTCAATTTCTGGAAAATAATGTGGTCCTTTAGGTTCTGTGCTCGTTAGGTCTCATTTATTTTTGGAAGGCTAAATCTGTTTGCCTTAAATCTAAGAAATATACGATTCTTTAGAACAAAGAAATCTATTCGTAGAATTAAAGCAGCAATATTAACAATTGAGTTATTTATCTGCTTTAAAAACCAATTAAAGTTTAACATATTATAAATAAAATAGAATTTAATGAAAAAACCTTTAAATATTTGAAAAATTGCAATTTTTTGTTCCTTCAAATTTGACTTAACTTGATGTAAAACGTAACAAAAATCTGTTGACTGTTGGTGTTGTCTATTGTTGTTACATTGGTGCCATTAATGAAGCTTTCGTTTGCGAGAACGGGTGAAATGTGTTGTCGTCTTTTTATCTGTTCTATGTGCGCTTAAATATATTTAGTGTTAATACATACGTAACGTAAACAGAAATAAACGGGTTAATACAGGGAAGATACTTCGTGCTATTTTGATTTCTATACTTTGGGTATGTGAGTACTTCGATATTTTTAAGCACTCATTATTCGAAATGAGTTTAGGGTACTTTTAGAATTTTTGAGTATTTCCATCTTTTGAACCGAATTAATGTATTGCTCTACAAAGGCTACATTTAATAGAAAAATTTCGTTTCGTTCAAAAGAACATCTTCAAAAAACACATATTTGAAAATCAGAAATATTATGTAATATTTTATTAATGAAAATAAATTAAAGAGGCATAATTTTAATGTTTTTCTATAGAATTGAACTTTCTGTTTTTTCGTGTAGGTTAGTAATAAAAAAACTTAAATTGATTTCCCGCAAATTGCGCATACACCCAATTTAAAGATTACCTAGTAACAAATAAATCATTAGTTTTATTTGCAATCTAAACAAAAATATTTGTGAAAGATTATACAGAAAGCACGAGCTAAAACAAGAGTTTTCAAGAATCTCAAAAATCATTACATAATTAACACTCCGATTTTGCTAGTCAAGTCAGTTGTTCGTTCCAAGTAACTATAAGTCAGCCAGTTATATGAAAACTTAGTTTGTAAACAATTAAAACTGTCATTTTAAATCAAATGAGAAATTTGGGGTGACTAGAAAAAACATAAAATACTCAGTTTGTCGTTTAAATGATTACAATAATAAACATATTACACATTTTACTAAACACTTTTTTCTATTTCGCAAAAATTAGATTTTTATATATTTTAATTAAAACATTTTGTTGAAAAAGTTTAAAAAATTCCTCGATCGATTTCGACTTGTTAGCTGATCATCAGGAGTATCTACTGATTTGTAAAAGTAAAATTTTTGTTATATATGGTATAAAAAAGGCAAAAAAAAATAAAAGGAGAGACAAAAATAGGCAATAAAAATTAAACTTTTGATTGCCACAGTCAACGCCCCATAGATACTCCTGATGATGACCTAATAAGTCGAAATCGATCGAGTGATTTTTAAACTTTGTGAACAAAATTTTTAAATTAAAATATGTATTCAAAAATCAAACATTTGCGAAATAGAAAAAAAGTGTTTAATAAAATGTGTTTAATAAGTGCAGGTGTATTACGCCAAGTGTCTACGGCAAATAGTGTAAAAAGTATAAACATGTTACATGTTTTGGCAAGTCAGGCGACTAGTTCCGCAGTAAACAACAAACGACACGACTATAGCAGAATCGGAATGAAGAAAAATATTATAAAATAGAAATGGTTAAATAATCAAATAAATAAAATTAAATCATAATAAAATTAATATTAATATTTTCACCTTGTTAAAGTTAGCTGAAAGTTGTCAGCCGAAAGTGAAAAGGTCGATAATGTAGATAGTGTCTCGACTACATCAGCCGTCTTGAATACAGCAAGAATATGTCATGAACTCGAATTTAGGATCGGGTTATATCATTCGGGTGAAGGAGAAATTATTTCAGTTTATAGGAATTTAAAAATCGATAGGAGCGAGAGTATAAAGAGAGTTTAACTTTCGGCTGAAATAGTCAAGACACTATCTGCATTATCTTTCGGCTGGCAACTTTCGGATAACTTTAACAAGGTATATTTTCATAGTAAGATATGGGGTCAGGATCCAGTTTTATGTGAACCAAATTTAAAATTACCGCTAAAATCTAAAAGAAAGAAAAAAAATGAAACAAAAGCAATATGAAAGTCAAAGAAACACTTAATGTATATTCGAAGAGTTGGTCATTCTAAGTTTATTATTTAAGGCGTAAAACGACTTTGTATTTTGAGGCTACAATCTAAAAAAGATGTTTCAAAATTTTGTATGCAGCTTTACCTCTGTTTATATTACTTTTCTCTATGGCTGAAGTTTTATATATCACTATGGAGTTCTTTTTTAATTTATCCAATTGGCTTTGTGTTTTCTCTGTTTGTGTTATCTAATACTTATTTACCATTTGGTCGATATTTGTTTCTTGTGACGTGCCTTAAGTTGATTCTGACTTCTCTTGTGCAATATCAGCTCCTTCTAATATCTTGCAACGATCAAACGAAGTTTTTAAATGTTTGATTGTTTTTTGTTTATTTTACACATTCAATAAACAATTAAACCATGGATTAAACAATGGAGATGATATAATTATATTTTCAATAATTTTTCTCGACGTTTTTCAATTTTTTTCAATGGATTTTTTACGGGAACTTTTAGCTCCAAGTAATTGTTGAAAAATCTCCCAAAGAAAGTTGTTGTTGAATGTATCGTGTCTTGCAATAATCTTCTAATTCGAGCACACGTTCTACTATGTCATATGGAGAATTCCATTTGGTAACAATACTTAAAATTGGTTGCCGTAGTTTTTTCGGTGGGCTGAATCCTTCAAAATATAGCCAAATTTTTAATCCTTAAAAATGTATTAATGTTTTCAATTGCATGCCACTTCTGTATATTCCTTTGTCGTTTCTTTTAATGATGCTGATGATGTTTTAAAATTTGTTTTGCATGTAAATTTATCAGTTTCTGTTGGAATTTCATTACAATTAATTATCAGCACAATAAACTACTGGAATGCATAATACCCCGCGTAATAGATTGCTGCTTTTTCCTGAAAAATGTCAGTCTCACGGGTAGATCCTCAACAAGATAAAACCTCTTCATAAACCAAATCGCTTTTAGGTTCGAATTCAAAAATTATGTTTTCTTTGTAAATAAATTTTCATTCTGGAAATTTTCCCTTTGAAGCTCTACCATGTTTCTGTCATATTTTTTGCAGTTTTATACTCAACCACCGCTATCGCGCAACTGAGAAATTTATTGTTAAATAATCAAATAGCATTAATTGTGAAAGCATTGTTAATTGAAAACCTTTAATAAATTTAAAAAAATCTTTTTTGCTGATGATTTCCGAATTTCATTACCATGCGTTTTGACGGTTTTTCATGATGCACAATTACGGCTATTCAGGTAAACAAATATATTCTTCAACCGTTCTACGAATTCCGCAATTTCAGGACACGTTAGTTCAACCGTTTGTATTGCGCAACTAACGATGTTGGTCTGTAATTGAGTGGCCAACGACACTTCACCAAGCTCTAAACGTAAAACTTTTGTTGACATCTAATCGCTTAAGGTAGAAGTTTTCAATTTCGCGATGGGGTCTCCTTTTAATTTATCCAAATAGCATTGTGTTTTCTCTGTTTGTGTTATCGAATACTTATCTTTTACTATATGAGCTCCTTCTAAACTTTTGCAATGATCAATCTAATGATCGTCACTCAATAAACAATTAAACCGTATATCGAGAAATATTGGAGGACATAATTTTATTTTCAATTAATTTTTTCTCTTTTTTAAATTTTTTCCATAAGGTTTTTGCCTTGGTTGACTAAGATTTTTTACGGGCAGTTTTAGCTCTATGCAACTTTTAAAAAATTTCCCAAATGAAGGTTTCTGGATGTATAGTGCCTTGCAATAATCTACCATGTCATAAAAAGATTTTCATCTGGTAACATCACTTAAAATTAGTTGCCGTAGTCTTTTTTGCGTCAACGAAATTCGCTGGGTTTACGTTTATTCCTTAAAAGTATTGTTGAATTTTTAGTCCTTGTATTATAACCGTTTATTTAACCGCGTCGTTACGGCTAGTACAATGTGTGTTATTGTTGTTTTGACCAAGAACACAGATTCATCCCCTGAAATTATTAATTCTGTGGCTTTAGTAAATTCAAGCTAGATTCTTTTAGCATGTTCCTCCCATTGTCGCAAGTCACGGTATAAATTTAATTTAATTAATTTAACGGTATAAATATATTGATGTTTGACGTTCGATGAGCTCAATCATGCCAATACTTTTTAGGTTTATAGTATTATTCATCATATATTGCACCCAAAATCTTTCGATTTAATCTGGTTGCCTTATCAGTTTTCAACGAAACATTTTATTCTTTAGTTGTTCACTTTGCGGCTTTGCTTGCGTTACAAGCAATCGAAATTTCGGACTTAAGTATGTTAAAATTTATTGCTGCATTTAAAACTTTAGCTATTGGACCTAATATTTGTTTAAAATCTCGCGAATTTATAGTGTTGAATGTGCAACCCCCTTTCGTTATCATTTCCACACATATCTGTTTCATTTCTGCTACATTTGTTTTTGCTTTTATTATTTGTCTTTTGTTGAGTATATTTTTTGCTGTGCATATTCTATTTCTGGCACAAGTATGCAAGTTGATTGTTCGAAATTATTTTACTGCAATTTTAAATAATATACGTCTGCGTTCTAGTTTCGTTGTTAATATTAAAATAACATCGAATTAGATCATTTTCTTTTTATTCATTTTGTTTAAAACTTAAATACTTTTAACTTTTTCAGTTTTAACGTTATTATATTCTAATTAAAATTGTTTTACTTCACACTTTTTGAATTGTAAAATATATAATTTTCATGTATTAAAATTTCAAAAATCGTTCTAATTATTTTTATATTAACTTTCACTTATTAAATGATACGCTTAAATATTTTAAAATTTAAAAGGACTTAGGTAAGTTTATTTATAAGTACAGTTAATTACATATAATTAAATGAACATAATAATTAGTGAAAGCATTTCAGTTCTACATTGTATAAAGAAAATTGGCTTATTATACGGTTTTAGTTTTTGCTAAAGACTATTTGAGGTTCATAGAGTGAAAAACACTAGACTCATAAACTGATAAACACATAAACCTTCAAACCAGTGCGTTTTCGGTTAATAGTAATAAAGAGTAAAAATATTAAGTAATGAAGGTGTAACCCTTTTTAAATTAAACGAATGTACATGAAGGTTGAAGAAAAATGTTTCAAACCGATCCGAAAGTGCAGGAGAACCAACCACTCAAAAACGCAATATCTATGCTTTTAAATGGTGAAAAATATTAAATTTTCTTCAATAATTGACGAAGTTTTTATGGTAAACTAGCTTCTTTCTGCAAGTTCTCGCCGAAGTTCTGATACAAACTAAATGCTGGAACTTATTAGAAAAAATAAGCTGCTTACTGTAAGTACAGTAAAACCTGGTTATAACGAAACTCTCGAGACCGCAAAATTTATTCATTATATCCAGTGTTTTTTATAAAGAGGGTTCGTTATAAAAAGTCTGGTAATTTATTGTTCGTTATAAGGAAGAATTATTTGAACCATTATTATAAAGTTTTGTTTTATTTAAACGATATTATATTTCAACAGTAATACATTAATTCAAGTTAACGCGCATCCCCAATAGAAAACTTATGACAGAAAAGTATGAAAAAAATTTTGTTCGTTTGGTTGGTGTTTTCCTTATGAAAAGGGTAAAAGGCAAAATTCATTAGGAACATTTTTGTAAATCGGTAATTTGTTTGTTTAAAAGTTGCACGTCTTATTTGATCCAGTTTTCTTTCAATATTATTAACACTTTGAAGTTAAATTTGACAATCTGGATTGCAGTTTAATGACAAGTTCTTTCCAAAAATCAAAAATAAATAGATTTTTTGTGTGGCAAAGAACACGATACCTCCGATTGATTTTTTTTGTAATGAATCTTTGAAAAATTGAGATTCAATTTTTTAAAAATTTATATTGACAATTTATTGTCAACAAATTATCAACACAATTTTTTGTCATCACAATTATTTTAACACAGTGAAAACGAAACAATTATTTTGGGGTATATCCTCCATCCGATCGCAAATAAAATATTTGCGATCAGGAATATGGTTACTAGATTTATTTTGCCATGCCAATTGATACATTTTTTTAAAATTTAAATTTTTTTTTGCGATTGTTAAGTAGAAAAGCATAAAAATCCTGCGACCCCGGAAAATGCGTAGCAGTCTTTTCGTGTATTTCTACTTTACAATCGCAAAACAAATTTAAATTTTAAAAAAATGTATCAATTGGCATGGCAAAATAAATCTAGTAACCATATTTCTGATCGCAAATATTTAATTAGCGACCGGATGGAGGATATACCCAATGCAAAAATAAAATTATTTCGTATGTCAAATTCTCACCGCCAACTAGTCAAAAAGTTTTTTTTTTATTATTTATTTGTTAGTTAAGAACTAGTTATAATGTTTATGTTTATATTTTTTGAAGTGTTTATGTTTATATTTTTGACGTAAACATATTTATGTGTTTGTAAACGTCAAAAAGAATCTAATGAAATCTTGAGATTTTTCAAAATTGATTGCGATAAAAACAAAATCAATTTTTTTTTGGAAAGAAATTGCTATAAGATTTAAATGTTTATCTATGTCTTTCATCGAGGGCACTTCCATTTCATTGTCGCTATCGTCATCAACATTTTCATCCGAATTAGTAGTTTCCATCGACCTTAAAATCACTTCATCGTTATCGTCTGTAACGATAACATTTTTTCATCTACATTCAAATATTCGAGCAAATCGACATTTTCATTTAGTGTTTGCATTAATGAATTTTGCCAATATAATTCATCCATTTCAAGGCAAACACTGTTGAAGTTTTCTTCAATGCTTACAGACATCTCGTCATCGCTAGTCCAAGGATTTTTAAAGCAGTTAGAAATGGTGTTTGACTTTACTAAATCCCATGCAAAGTTTATCATCACACAGCCATCGAATACATAAAAATGAGGCAGGATACTGTTGTTATCGAGACTCTATATAACTTTTTTGATCAAAAGTTTTCTATAAAACAACTTAAAGTTTTGTATAATACCCTGGTTCATTGGTTGTATTAAACTTGTAGAAATTGGAGATAAGCACTTAACTGTTACAAATTGTAAACCTTCAACTTCTAAATGCGACGGACAATTATCCACTATCAACAAGATTTTGCGTTTTTGAGCAAAGAATGGCTTATCAATATGACGAAGATAAAATTCCCTCTCCTGAAAGTCATCAAAGCTTTTAAATTTGATTTTTATAAAACCGGTAGAGTGCGAATATTTTTGATACATCTTGGGTTTTTATATTTACCAATAACTAGTACCGGTAGCTTATCCTTTCCAGTAATATTCGCCCCTAAGAGCACAGTAAGTCGATCTTTGGGTTTATCCGGTATCAATTTATAATATTAGAACATAACATTTGTATTGTTTTTAAGTTATAAATATTTGAAGGGTAATCCATTGTGATACAAAAACGCTTAATAAATTACAAAACAAAAATTTAAAACACTCGAGCAAAGGAGACGAGACCAAATACATAAACGAAAAATTTCGTTCGTTATAACCAATACAAAATACAAGTGTTTTATTAATTTGAACAGAAATGTTGTTCATTATATCGTTATAACGAGGTTCGTTATATTGAGGGTAATTTTTATTATGTTATATAGGAAAAAAATTGGGACCGGGAGAATTGAGCGTTATAAAGAGGTTTTCGTTATATCCGAGGATTTTATAACCAGGTTTTACTGTACTTCGTATGCGTTCAGTTCATTATGGTTCATTACACTTTCTCGTCGAAACATTCCAACCCACCAGCTATCTGGAAAATATGACCAATCATATAATAATTTTTTTTTCATAGATATGTATGATATTTCTGACATTATTTCGGCCCGCAATTTCGAATTTAACATTTAAATTAATTGTCTACAGGATACTGACGATAATTCCCCGTGAGAAAAATATGCGGCCAATATACCAAATAATATTTTACATAGTCACTAAAGGTAAATTCTATGTTTTTCGAAACCCCTTATTATATTTAAAAACAAGGGTTTATTTATTCTTACTGTTTAAAATTTTCCATATTTTTGAAGCCTGTGTTGATGATAAATTATTTTTAGTTTTTGTAAATTCACCTTTTAAATGGTGCCTATTTGGAGTTTTCTATAATTAATACAAGAATATTTTTTTTAAATGTTTTAATGTGGTCATAACAGGAAATTTTCGCTCAATATTATTTGGGCACTTAATATACTTTAAGAAATAATATAATATACTTTAAGAAATATTTCATGTATTTGCAACGATATTCAACACCTTCAGTGGTGACGTAAATTTTCGATAACATCTAGAAAAAAACGATTTCGAAATATTTGATAACAGGGCCCCAAAGATTAATTTAAAAATTTGGCAGAAATTATCAGATGTTCTTTGAAATTTGTTTTGTCAAATCTTTTAGCAGGGCAAGGGGGCTACACTCCTCGACATAAATCATCGTAAGATGCGAAAAAAACGAATTACCCTGTATTTAGCCAGTTAATCCCTAAAACATTTGCAGAAAATTAAAAAATCCTAAAATACAGTTACACGCACAATTTTGTTTTTCATTTTTGTTGTGACAATGGAAAAAAAGAAATAATTTTTTTGTCTTTTTTGTGTGAATAACATATTTCATCGTATGATAGCTTTTACCGTTAGATCTGAGCCTATATTAACTCGAAATGTTGGCTCTAATTACTTCAGTTAAATTATAAGCAGGAACTAGTAAAATAATATTATATTGTGATTCTAATAAGTATAAATTTAAATGAGTAAAAAGAAAACAAGTATTTTCGTGAAGCCATAATAAAATTCTCTGAAATTTTGTTTTATCTTTCTGAAATTGCAAAAATTGTGAACAAACCGAAATCGACCATTCAGCACATAGAACCTAATGAACAAGAAAACAGGTAGCATCAGTTATAGGACAAGACCAGGTCGAAAACGTATTTTGAACGAGCGGGATGAACGTGCTGTTGTACACTACACATGATTCGCCAAAACCACAGAACATCCAGTTCCACACAATCGTGTGGACCCATAATAGTCATTAAATGTAAATCTGAAATAGTGCGTGCTAATCAGTATTCACCTTGGAATAATATTGTAAAGAGAGAATAATTGATTTTCTTGTCAGTTTCTTTTGAAGAACGTCTAAAGAGCCCAAGCATTGACATATTAAGAATAGAGTATAAATTTGAACTTTGTGAATTAAGTTGTACGGTTCTATTTTATTTGAATAACGATGTGTTGACTAGCTTGTGTAAACAATGCCCAATACACCATTTGTATTCTAACACAGAACTCAATCACTTGCACGCAATTACAATACGCAAAGCTAGCTCTATATCACGCTGTGCAGTGATGTGCAATCTAACGAAGATGGAGAGCTTAAAATAATTTGACGATTAAATTTAACCTAACCATAACATAATGAATTTTGTAATTCCAACTATTGCTCTCATTTTGCACATGTAACTTTATATTTACATTTCCTTATAATAAAAAGTTCTCTATTTTAGGTCGACTTCCATTAATTAATCATAGTTTTGACTTGAAAATGACAAACTTATTATAACGCATTTTGAATTACAAAAACCTTTGGCGCTAAATGTTATATGCCTGTTTCGATAATTTGATATTTGCGCAGTTTAAAAATAAAAGCCTTTATCACAATTAATGAACACTTTATAAATAATTATAAACACAATCACATAATCATAAGTCACTAATACTAATTTAATGTTTTGAACGAAAAAGAACCTGTATAATGTACGAGTATATGTTCCAGTTACTAATAAAATTTATTTATAGAGTCATAGACATTTTCTTATCAAACTACGTTCAGCTTTATGAACTGAAATTGAAATGATAATAATATACGTACCAATAAACCCATAAAAGACCCAAATTCGTGGAATAAATAGATAACAATTTTATTATCGTCCATCCCTGCTGCATCGTAAATTTGACCAGTTTTGTTTATTTTGGAGAGTAACATCTATGTACATATCTAGATAATAATAAATAAAAATGATTTAATTATAAATTTTAATTATGTTTTCGTATGTTCTATATTTTTACAAGGGAAATTATCTTTACCAACACTAAATTAAAATGGTTTTAAAAAATTATCTTGTACTAAATTAACCATTAGGATACACTCGAAGATATTGTTTGTAACCCTAAACCATTAATTTCTAATTAATAATTAATTTATGAATTAAATTATAAGAAGCATATTTTGGAAAAATGGAATTTTATTATTAAAAGGAAAAACTTTGACTTCTGCTTGGAATTTAATATGTATGCTGTACAGTACTTTAAAATGTATCACTCTACTAGTGATACGGCGAGCGCCTACATGTGAGTTTATTATTATCTCGTGTTTTTTTTTATTAAATTTCTGTAAAAAATACTTGACCGTGATGCTACCATATACTATACTAAGAAAGATAAGCTACGGGTAACAAACCATATCTGGAAAATGACTGACGTGAAATATTTACTAAAAAAATCCTAAGTAAAAATTGTGTGTATGTATTAGTGGATATACACAAAAAACAAACATTTAGGCGTAAATAATTTTTTAAAATTGTTTAAAAAATTTCACCATAAAGAAAACATATAGTAAATTTTCAATAAGTATACATATCTCCAAATTCTACCGTACAAATATGCTTAAAATACCATTAATTAGAAAACAATTAATAATGTGATATATACTATACGAGTATATCGTAACAAGATAAACTTAAAATTAAATGAAAGTTTGTTGAATTTTTAGATTTCATAGATACACTAGTCAAAATTTAGAAAAATGCTCATCAATCTCGTCATGCATTTATGATATTAAAATCCAATAAACGTAATGATTTTAAAAATTTTGTCATAGTTCTGGCATGGGCAAATATGGCCCCGAAACGTGTGAGTTATAATTTATACTTAATAAAGACATTTTTATTAATCACTTGTTTTTTGTTTCGCAGTTATTTTGAATAATTTTCAAAAAGTTTAAAAAATCACTCGGTCGATTTCGACTTGTTAGGTCATCATCAGGAGTATCTACTCTGATGATGACCTAACAAGTCGAAATCGATCGAGTGATTTTTTAAACTTTTTGAAAATTATTCAAAATAACTGCGAAACAAAAAACAAGTGATTAATAAAAATGTCTTTATTAAGTATTAGTGTGTTTCGCCAAGTGCCTACGGCCAATAGCGTAAAAAGTATTATAATTTTTAGTATTTTTGCAATTCAAACGATTACTAATCGAGATTTTGCCCGGTTCTCATCGATCCCGTTATGTTTTTCAGAAAGATATATCAAATGTCAATGTCCATGTTAATTTTCAAAATGTTGTCATAGTTCTGGCATGGGCAAATATGGCCCCGAAACGTGTGAGTTATAATTTATAGTATTTTTGCCATTCAAACGAATACTAATCGAGATTTTGCCCGGTTCTCATCGATCCCGTTATGTTTTCCAAAAAGATATATCAAATGCCAATGTCCATGTTAATTTTCAGAATTTTGTCATAGTTTTGACATGGGCAAATATGGCCCCGAAACGTGTGAGTTATAATTTATAGTATTTTTGCAATTCAAACGAATACTAATCGAGATTTTGCCCGGTTCTCATCGATCCCGTTATGTTTTTCAGAAAGATATATCAAATTCCAATGTCCATGTTAATTTTCAGAATTTTGTCATAGTTTTGACATGGGCAAATATGGCCCCGAAACGTGTGAGTTATAATTTACAGTATTTTTGCCATTCAAACGAATACTAATCGAGATTTTGCCCGGTTCTCATCGATCCCGTTATGTTTTCCAAAAAGATATATCAAATGCCAATGTCCATGTTAATTTTCAGAATTTTGTCATAGTTTTGACATGGGCAAATATGGCCCCGAAACGTGTGTTATAATTTACAGTATTTTTGCCATTCAAACGATTACTAATCGAGATTTTGCCCGGTTCTCATCGATCCCGTTATGTTTTCCAGGAAGAATGACAAAATTCTGAAAATTAACATGGACATTGGCATTTGATATATCTTTCTGGAAAACATGACGATATGGATAAGAACCGGGAAAAATCTCGATTAGTAATCGTTTGAATGGCAAAAATACTGTAAATTATAACTCACACGTTTCGGGGCCATATTTGCCCATGCCAGAACTATGACAAAATTCTGAAAATTAACATGGACATTGGCATTTGATATATCTTTCTGAAAAACATAACGGGATCGATGAGAACCGGGCAAAATCTCGATTAGTAATCGTTTGAATGGCAAAAATACTATAAATTATAACTCACACGTTTCGGGGCCATATTTGCCCATGCCAGAACTATGACAAAATTCTGAAAATTAACATGGACATTGGCATTTGATATATCTTTCTGGAAAACATAACGGGATCGATGAGAACCGGGCAAAATCTCGATTAGTAATCGTTTGAATGGCAAAAATACTATAAATTATAACTCACACGTTTCGGGGCCATATTTGCCCATGCCAGAACTATGACAAAATTCTGAAAATTAACATGGACATTGGCATTAGATATATCTTCCTGGAAAACATAACGGGATCGATTAGAACCGGGTAAAATCTCGATTACTAATCGTTTGAATGGCAAAAATACTGTAAATTATAACTCACACGTTTCGGGGCCATATTTGCCCATGCCAGAACTATGACAAAATTCTGAAAATTAACATGGACATTGGCATTTGATATGTCTTTCTGGAAAACATAACGGGATCGATGAGAACCGGGCAAAATCTCGATTAGTAATCGTTTGAATGGCAAAAATACTGTAAATTATAACTCACACGTTTCGGGGCCATATTTGCCCATGCCAGAACTATGACAAAATTCTGAAAATTAACATGGACATTGGCATTTGATATGTCTTTCTGGAAAACATAACGGGATCGATGAGAACCGGGCAAAATCTCGATTAGTAATCGTTTGAATGGCAAAAATACTGTAAATTATAACTCACACGTTTCGGGGCCATATTTGCCCATGCCAGAACTATGACAAAATTCTGAAAATTAACATGGACATTGGCATTTGATATGTCTTTCTGGAAAACATAACGGGATCGATGAGAACCGGGCAAAATCTCGATTAGTAATCGTTTGAATGGCAAAAATACTGTAAATTATAACTCACACGTTTCGGGGCCATATTTGCCCATGCCAGAACTATGACAAAATTCTGAAAATTAACATGGACATTGGCATTTGATATATCTTTTTACAGTATTGAATCTGTTGTCAGTTCTTATTAGGAAAAGTAGTGTAAATTCTATCTAAATTACTATCGTTTATCATATCTGAGTGAACTTTTACTTTAGTTCTTCTCTTTCACCATCACCATATTTTATTTCCCCATTTGTAATTAGATGGTGTTTGATGATTCAATAAAATTATTATATTGTTAAAAAGTAAAGTTGATGGTTGATGGTCAAAAAATTAAATTGATATTTTATACGGCTAACATAGAAACATAGTGGAATCTATGAGTACTTGGCAAAATTTCAAGCAGAGTTTAGTTGTAAATGTTTTTTATGTTTTTAAAAATTTTTAATTCGTTTGTATCAGCTAATTTCCATATTTTTTAAAATAGGAGTTTCCCTAAAATATCTTCTCGCCTAAATGTTCGCTTTTTACACTATTTTCACTAACACTAGTATGCATAGGATTTCGTTGGGAAATATTTCACGGCTGTCTGTAGGAGTGTGAAATTTTTCCTAAACCATTCCTAAAAAAAATTTACACTTAGGATAGATTTAGTAAATATTTCACGCGCATCCATTTACATTAATAATTTGTTTTGATGATGAATTTCGAGTATTTCCAATGAAAACGTGATGTTTTTTTATCAAACGTATTGCAGAATCGAATGCGTGTGTTCTAAGAAGAAGAAATTGAAAAAATTTAATGGGGGACTATTTTTTTTTGCGCTAATGTATTTCCCCCGCGGTATGATTAAATTTTGATTATGGACATTTTTTCCGTAGAGTGGCTATTTTTCGAGATATTTGATCGTCTCAGTTTAAAAGAAACACCCGGTATATATAGACAATGTTTCAATGTAACAAACAACATCAGTCGTCGCGACCTGATGAGAAGACTGATTATTTTTAATTCATTAGTCTCATTTGTTCGAAACTGATTGTTGTGATTCTTACACATCAGCCATCTATGATTCAAAAACTCAACAATGTTTATTTAGTAGTAAGCAATTTTATACATATTACATTTTATTAAAATTTATTTTCAATTTTTTTTTAGCCGGTGACATCTCCATGGCTGCCTACTCTGAGGTGGCAAATTTTTACAATTTGAAAATTGTCGATGGTAGGTACAAATTGACCGACCAAATAGCACAATGGTTAAAGCTTTGGCATTTTGATCGGGAGGTTTTCAGGTTCGAATCCCGATAGGGGCAGGATGCAACAGTGAAATTTCATAACAGTTTACGATCTGGGACGAAATGTAACACATCTATGACCCCTTGTCGGAGTGCAAAACTCATGGGCTAACCCATTATCCATGTCAGTATAGGCTGGCATAGAGCTTGCAATGTGCAGATGGTCTTAAAATCGATCCTATAGCCGTACGTCCTCGAATTGGTTGACTGGCGTAAAAGTAAGGACGGAAATAAAAAAACCGCGAAAGAGCAGGGAGAGAGCCTTGAACAGACTCCAGACCAGATTGCAGGGATAAACACAAAAAAAGGTACAAATTGCAATATTTACAGAAATAAATAAATTAATTTAATTAATTAATTATTTATTTATAGCGACTATATGAATAACATGACGACGAATGACAATATTAATACTTTCGATGATGATGGTATTGATTGATTGTTTAGAATGTACGCCCAAGACTAAGCAAGGATCCCGGATACGCCGGGCCAACCGTACACCCCTTTTACATATAACAAGATGGAGGGATAGGAAAGGTTGTTAGGTATGATAGACTTGACCCGGTTACAGACACCTAAGTAGTCAATAGTTAGTAGAGCACAAGACGGCACAATTATTTTTGTTTTCCGGGATATAAATAATCAGCAATCAACATCCTTAAAAATAATTGAATAATTAGTAAATGTCCTGAAATAAAATTTCATTATTATGAGTGATGAAATTTTATTTAATACCATTTCCTCATATCAATTTTCAATAACGCGACGCCGGACCCGCCACACACCTTTTTTTTAGAATCTTAAAAAAATTGATAATCAATAATATTGGAATCTTAATGGTAAATTTCCTGAAATAAAATGTCATTATTATGCGTTAGAGATTCCTTATTTTGTACGATATAATTAAATTATTCTTGAATAGAATAAATGTAATGTAATGATTATTATAACTAAATTAATTATAATTTGATTGTCGTAAAACAAATAAAATAATATAAATCGAATCCAAATATTGTAGTATCAAACGGATGGATCCCCTCTTCAACGGATTAAATACGGTATTTGAATTGATAACGGAATTTATTCCGTTATCAATTCAAATACCCAAATCCACTGTATCTTCCCTGGTATCGAAGTAATTCCATCATGATTTTGGAGATTCCATCTTCACCAAAATTCATCAATTACTGAGTCATGCGGAATTATGTCATTTTCTTTATGATTGCTGTTGCATTCATATACCTAAAAATTGGTATAAGTTGCAATACAGCAAACATAAAAATATTTCTTGTTTACGCGATCTAATTGCAAATAAATGTTTTGTAATTAGACTACGTATCCATATGTTGTTTATGTCCGCGATAAAAGCAAATGTTCTACTTTCCTACTTAAAAGTTATCGAACGACCTAAGTAGGAATTTAAAACGTTGCAGTTTTCACGGCATACATAAACTCCCCAAGTGATTATTTTATAACACTTTTTAAATGGGCGGTATTTATACATTTTGCCAATATGGCAGAAATTATTATATTTGGTTGAGAGAGTAGTACATTTTGTACTAAAAATTTTCCCCTCCCGCCTCAACCAAGTAATATGTATAAATACCGTACCAAAATTTTGGTAAGGGGTCAGTCAGTTTTTGTCAGTTTTTTGTTAGTTTTGGCCAATTTTAGTGGTCAGTTTTTTGTTAGTTTTGGCCAATTTTAGGGGTCAGTTTTTGTCAGTTTTTTGTTAGTTTTGGCCAGTTTTAGTGGGCAGTTTTTATTGTGGAGTTTTAAAAGAGGCGATCGTGTGGTGCAGTAAAAAGAAACAAACGTCGAGTCATATTTTGATTATTTATAGTTTGAGTGTTTTTGTAGTTTTTGTGAAAATTTATTCAGTGAAATTTGACAAAGATTGTCATCAATAAATTTTAAGTCGTGAACTAAGTATATAGTGTTTTATTTTGTGGCGGTTGATCGGGAGTATCAGTTAACCCATTTGTGTTTTCGATATTGTTTGTGGTGAAAATATTTGAACTTTTGGAAATCAGCAGTAGCAGCCCGGCTGTTTGGTAAGTATACAACATAATCATACTCGTCATACTAATCCAAGCGGTACCGATCCGCAGAGCGTATGTTGGTTGTCCCTCTGGAAAAAGGGACGGGTGGTTCTTAAGCAACAGTGCCTCAGGCATTGCACACCCTTCTACCAGCAACGTTTTGCGGATCTTAATATTTACTAACCACTAGGGCCGTAAGCCAAGATAAGAAAAATCACGTTTAAAAATTTTTGTTGGGTGATAATGCTACCCTAAACTAATTTAACAATCACGGTTTAATAACCTTAAACATCGGGGAGCATACTTCAACACCTATTGGGTCCGGGTCCCAATATCTCTTCCATATATCCACAATTTGATGGCATGCATTATGTTGTCTCTTTTCCCCCTTTTCATATTCAAAAAAATGCGGTAATCTAGGCCGTAGTCTGAGTACCTCAAAACCCACACCGTTCCCCTCTGCCGGCTTGAGCTGCGGGAACCGACGCCGCATGGGGTACGTATCGGACGACGGCAAAATTCTATGAATCAGAATTGTTTCTACGCAAGTAGAAGTTGTTCTGTTTCAAGTGGCGCCCAAAATGAGCACAACACCAGTTCAAAAATTAAAATTTATATATATATATATATGTATATATATATATATATATATATAGGCACCATTGTTTCAAATGGCGCCCAAACAGGGACAAAACAACTGTTCCAAATCTATTAAAGTTTCTATACGAGCTTCATTTTTTTCTGGAGTTCTATACAACCAATCTAAATCATGTGTTCTATAATTGAACATGAAAAAGTGGAGAAACATTTTTGGTGTGAGTGTGGCTGCGGTCATGCCTTAGTGGCATGCCTGACCAGATGCGTTGTTGGGTCACACACACACGGAAAAAAGATTCGTATTGTCGAGTTCCAGTGCTGGATCCTCGTTTGATCAGTTCATTTGTGGCATTGTCCCAACCCGCACTCCGGGGAATGAACTGATATTCGTGGTAGCATCTGGAATTCGATGAGCCATTTTTACGATGCTTAATTTCAGAATACATATATTAACTATCAGATTGTACGGTTTTCGACACCGTGTACAATCAACAGTTTTGTTTTATTTTACCAGTAAGGGAGAATGGCGCGTTTCCCTGAGGTAATGGGCATATCTCTTTCCTGCCGAAAAGTTATCGGATGGTATAAAGGGCTGCTTATTTCTCCGGCTATCAAACGTGTTATTCCGTATCCTGGTTCATAAAGCGGAACTGCCCCTACAATTTAATTTTTCCTCAGTTCAATCTTTATGGCTATAGGTAAGAAATTACCACAAGCCGTAAGATAAATTTATTATTTGATAAAAAATTTTAATTTTCTACAATTGACATATAGTTAGGTTTTGCGTTTTTTTTTTCCACTTCGTAATCAAATTTTATCTTACATCTTTCGGGATGAGGTTTGCAAGTCCACCCAGTTTAGTTTAGTCGCGTTCAGAATATTTTTACACTTAGCTGTTCACCTCAGTTTTCTGCTAGTGAACGAGCATCGACCACGAGGTCGGACATAGGCTAATTGTAATTATATCATATGTCATGAAAATTCTCAACGATAGTCGGCGAATTATCGTTCCTAACTGATAAAAATAGTAGCTGTTGTTCGAGCGCTTAATCATTTAAAAGGCCTCGCTAACTTCAGTTCACTTACATTACAATGCGCTTGTCAACTCGCGCAATTGAGCTCCTCTGTTAATAGAGTAAGACTGCCAATTGCGATTAAGAGGGCAAGAACATGGTAATGATCAATTAGGTATCCTAAATGAATTCTGTTTTCATATTTACTACTGTAATGAGGATCACTCGTAGTGAGTTAAGAACCCATTGCGACATTGAAGATAATGAAACAGATTCATCAAAATTTAAAATACATTTTCCTTTCCCATCCTATTTTTGATTCAAATTGGTGAAATTTATGTTTCACGTTCAAGGTGAAGAAACCGTGGTTGTTTTCATTTAATATTGAAATACAAATCTTAAATAATATGCTCAAGATAAAATTGCTTAGGGATGTTAGCAAAAATTCTGTAGTTGTTTTTATTCAATTTTAAATTATTTTTTTTAGTTTAATATACAGTTCCTGTGATATAGGTTAAGTCCCATTTAAAAAAAAAAAAAAAAAATGAATGTAGAATATCTAGACAACGACGAAATCTTAATCGAATGTGAATGTCGAGAGATTCCCGTCGTGTCTTATCATAAAGCAGTCATCGCTTTGAAGAAGGAATTGATGGAAGAACGGTTAAATCCTAAACAGAATAATCTGGTTCTACATCAAGCTGCGATCAGATCACTCAAAGAAGAGGTAGTGACATGTTTTCACAAACTGGAAGGTGTTAAACAACTGTTTCGCCAAATAACAAATGGAGTTATTACAGAGGAAGAGCAATTGCCAGTTGTGTCAACAAAGTTGCTACACGTTCAAGGTAGACTGGATCGCATCCGATCTACACTCCCTTTACAGGAGATAATTGATGAAATGATTTTGACTGTAAGGGATTTGTGGGAATTAGGAGAGTTCATAAAAGTAACTGATAAGTTGCAGGGCGCTGCAAGACGCTTACATTATTTGAAAATTATTTCGGATGACTCTAAGGCTATATTAGATCTGGAGAAAACTCCACATAGCCGAAACTCATTGCACTCGAATAACTCACGGAGGAATCTTTTTAAAGATGAACGAACCCGTAAGCAGTATGCACGGATAGTTCAAAAATTAAGTCGAAACCAACGTGAGTGCGAAAATTTGGGGGTGGAGACATTTAACGAACCACCGTCTATGCGCAAGGCGGAGGTTGACGTTAAAATGTCATTGGTCGAGCGAAGTGATAATCAAGTAAGTGAAAACAACATTAGCAGTATCAAATCACCATCTAAAGCATCACAAGTAACATTAGATCGACGGACACCACGCAGTTTTAGTAATGAAACAAGACCTAAATTTGAAGGGGAATTTTCCAAAGTTGTTGCTTTGGAATATTTTAACGATAAAAAGAGCGGTAAAGTTAGAGATTCAAGCATAATAATTGGAGGTAAATGTGGAATACAGATAGGGAATACCATCAAATCGATCAAAAACATGTCAGGTCGACCGGCTCATGTAGTTAAATTATCCACGACTTTCCTTTCTGATTTACTTAGGATTACTTCGTCGGTGACATATCGGTTCGGCACGAATCCGTTAAATTTAGAAATTACAAAAAAGTTCCTGAGATGTGTACCATCAAACATTTCAAAGGTTCCAATGTTAGAATCAAGTCCAGGTGCAATTCAAGTGGACACAATTTCCCCAACCAAGGACAGTCAATTAATTTGGCGAAAATTCAATAAAGCTAAATCACTTTCATACAACAAAAATAGTGATAAAGAATTGTCTACGGTAATTCAGACCGTTTCGTTAAGAAGCAGGGTTAATTTTATGATTATCAAAAATATTCAAAAAGGGCTAAAGTTAAGGGCAAGTAAAGTTATACCCGCCGCAGTATCACAATCAACGAATTCTTGGAATTGGAGGTGGCTTTGTGATACTGAGCACCACATTACTACGTTATTAGACTATGTAAAAACTTTGTCCAGTTACAAAGTGTATTACAACCGGAAATCTCTCGTGAAAATTTTATATCGAAATTGGAAGCGCCGCCGGAGAAAACGTTGACAGGTGCATCTTCCACTTTCCCATTAGTCCATCAATATAAGTTCGGGCGTTTACATAGGTGAAGTAATGGGAAAGTGAAGGCTGGTAGCCGCGCGCGATGTTATGAATTTACCAGCGACATTAGTTAAGGCAATAGATATAAGAATTAGGAAAGTTCAATAATAAGTTTAGTTAAAATAGAGGATGAGGTTGGCTCAATCCCATTTCTCGCACATGGTTCAGCAAAGTGGGATTAAGGTAGCGCCATCAATAATAAATAGTGGTAGGGTTAGGTTACCATAGATTCATATCGGCTTAAAAATGTAGTAGCAGTTTTGGTTATATTGCCAAGATGTAAATTATGTAATGTAAAATAAAATAAAATTAAATTTGAATAAAGAGGAACCCATAATTTTTGATGAACTAAGAACAGTATGAGGCACCGGTTAGTATCCAAACATAAGATCATGATGAAAGGATACCAGAAGTTATGTTATGGAGAGGTATTTTATACAGTCAGAGTTCGGTCAAAACTTTCCATCGAAGATGCGAACCATTAAGAGGGACCTAGTCTACGAAAACTGCAATATTTCCAAAAGGATACATGGAATGAAGATATGCAGCTATCCGGAACCATTGAGAAACTAAGAAGCACACGATTGGGAAAGTAAACAAGGTTTAACTACGGATTACTGTGGATATTTTACTGAGTTATGAGGATTGATAGCAAATCTAGTCGGACAAATGGTATCAATTTGTGACAATAAGCAGAACATGCAACTGGCAATACTGTTACCTGGAAAAATACCGACATCAAGTCATCCAGCGCCATCAATCCAGCAGAACGGATGAACCACATTTGAGCTGTTACCGTTTTTTTTTGAGGGGCGTTTCATGTTTTTGAACCAAGGGTACAAAACGTGTTAAAGGGATAACAACGTCATTGAATGTTAAGAATGTCATGTCATCAAAAATGTCGAAAATGTATGTAAACTACGAGGAATTAAACCAAGGAGGCGTATCAACAAAAGTTTTGTCCTAACTACTGTCTGTAGAAATTCCAATCCAAACAGTAATAGTAACAAAGGAGCACCAAATAATGGATTCCACTTCAACAAAATCTTGGCTTTCAACGAACCTTATTTCATCATTGAAGGGATTCCAATGGCTTGAATGAGTTCTTCTACCTAGATATAATATTATGATTCATTTGACTTTAACGATTGTTTTATATAGGATGTAATTCAAATTTTTTTTTATACCTATAATCTGTATAATGAACCTATGGTAAAATTTTATAGTAAAACATCCTTGAATAAGACTTAAGTAAAATATTAAATAAAACTATTCTTAAGCAAAATAATTTTAAAAGAATAATATGGACATTGATACAATGAGATCAAAATTAATCAGAGTTTAAATATCGTTTCTGTATTGGTCCGTGCAGTCAATAATTACACATCAAATTGAATAATGAAAATTAATTAATAAAGTAGAATTAAATATCATAATTGCAGAAACAGCCAACTTTTTTTTAACTATACAAAATTTCCTAAAAACCTTTTTGTTGTGGGGTAAAAAAATTAAATTTAAAATGTTCTTATATATGTTCATATATATCTAAATATAACAGTTAGTTTGACAATGTTTAATTAGAGTAAGTAGGTTAAGTTGCCCGGCTGAGACTAACTCAGGGTGTGGGGGTTCCCCACGTTGAACTCACACTTAACTGTACCATTAAACCATGACCCTATTCCATCTGTCCTTTCCCAAATAGAGCAAGAGATCTCTTTTCATCTCAGGGATTGGGTTTTCCCCACGCTGTAACGGAATTTATTCCGTTATCAATTCAAATACCCAAATCCACTGTATCTTCCCTGGTATCGAAGTAATTCCATCATGATTTTGGAGATTCCATCTTCACCAAAATTCATCAATTACTGAGTCATGCGGAATTATGTCATTTTCTTTATGATTGCTGTTGCATTCATATACCTAAAAATTGGTATAAGTTGCAATACAGCAAACATAAAAATATTTCTTGTTTACGCGATCTAATTGCAAATAAATGTTTTGTAATTAGACTACGTATCCATATGTTGTTTATGTCCGCGATAAAAGCAAATGTTCTACTTTCCTACTTAAAAGTTATCGAACGACCTAAGTAGGAATTTAAAACGTTGCAGTTTTCACGGCATACATAAACTCCCCAAGTGATTATTTTATAACACTTTTTAAATGGGCGGTATTTATACATTTTGCCAATATGGCAGAAATTATTATATTTGGTTGAGAGAGTAGTACATTTTGTACTAAAAATTTTCCCCTCCCGCCTCAACCAAGTAATATGTATAAATACCGTACCAAAATTTTGGTAAGGGGTCAGTCAGTTTTTGTCAGTTTTTTGTTAGTTTTGGCCAATTTTAGTGGTCAGTTTTTTGTTAGTTTTGGCCAATTTTAGGGGTCAGTTTTTGTCAGTTTTTTGTTAGTTTTGGCCAGTTTTAGTGGGCAGTTTTTATTGTGGAGTTTTAAAAGAGGCGATCGTGTGGTGCAGTAAAAAGAAACAAACGTCGAGTTATATTTTGATTATTTATAGTTTGAGTGTTTTTGTAGTTTTTGTGAAAATTTATTCAGTGAAATTTGACAAAGATTGTCATCAATAAATTTTAAGTCGTGAACTAAGTATATAGTGTTTTATTTTGTGGCGGTTGATCGGGAGTATCAGTTAACCCATTTGTGTTTTCGATATTGTTTGTGGTGAAAATATTTGAACTTTTGGAAATCAGCAGTAGCAGCCCGGCTGTTTGGTAAGTATACAACATAATCATACTCGTCATACTAATCCAAGCGGTACCGATCCGCAGAGCGTATGTTGGTTGTCCCTCTGGAAAAAGGGACGGGTGGTTCTTAAGCAACAGTGCCTCAGGCATTGCACACCCTTCTACCAGCAACGTTTTGCGGATCTTAATATTTACTAACCACTAGGGCCGTAAGCCAAGATAAGAAAAATCACGTTTAAAAATTTTTGTTGGGTGATAATGCTACCCTAAACTAATTTAACAATCACGGTTTAATAACCTTAAACATCGGGGAGCATACTTCAACACCTATTGGGTCCGGGTCCCAATATCTCTTCCATATATCCACAATTTGATGGCATGCATTATGTTGTCTCTTTTCCCCCTTTTCATATTCAAAAAAATGCGGTAATCTAGGCCGTAGTCTGAGTACCTCAAAACCCACACCGTTCCCCTCTACCGGCTTGAGCTGCGGGAACCGACGCCGCATGGGGTACGTATCGGACGACGGCAAAATTCTATGAATCAGAATTGTTTCTACGCAAGTAGAAGTTGTTCTGTTTCAAACTTTACCATCCCTAATAAACCAATATGTTTATTAATAAAAATAAAAATGGAAACAAAGACATCTGGTTTCAAAAATAGTTAATCTGGAATCTATAAGGTAATATATCAATAATGAATGTGTCACAGGTTAAGAATCCCCAATACCAAACAAATTAACCCATTACAATTTATTCCCAATCAGAATTAAATAAAACTATTAGGCTAATCAGGAATCTGTAAGATGACAGAATTAGTAATAAGTAGCTATTAGAAAATAATCTAATTAAAGAAGTGCCATGATCCCAAAAATACAAAAAACATCTTTGTATCAATATTTGTCTGATTATAAATTTTATTGTGTAGTCTCCAAGCCAAAAATTAAGTCAACCCATAAAGTTTACCTCCACCGACACTTCAATGTTACATATAACCATAGTCATTTAATCTATTAAAATAATATTTGTAACCCAATTGTCGTGGGACAAATTAAATCTTAAATATACAATTAAATTAAATTAAAATAAGGAAAATTACAATTAAATTGTAATTACAATTCGACCTATAATTAAAAATTTGTTATCTGGTTAATAGTGGAAATCTATTATATTCCTAACGACGGCAATTGTCACTTCAATGCAATTCTTGAAGCAAACTAACTTCGATCTGAAACTATAAATGGCGGTTAACAAACACGATCAATTTGGAAGCTTTATACCTAGTAAAACCTATTGAAAGAGCTTATAAGAAAGGAAATTCTTAATTACAAAATAAATATTATATTTTTGGATATTCTCCATTTTTAATTTTGCTGCACTTATATCACAGAATTTAATTTTAAAAAAATTATTTATTTACAAAATTTTTTTCTTTTATTAAACATTAACTTTTACATAAAATTAATTTGTTAAAATTTTTTCTTATTGTGATATAAAATCTTATTTTTTATAAGAAGGCCGGTTTCGGAATATTACATTCCTTTATCAATTCTACTTTAACTATGATTCAAATCAGAAAATACAAATTACAATTTATCCTAGTTTTGACATGTTTGCAACAGGTAATCGTACAATATGTTAGTGTGAGTGTTTACTTTGTCATTTAACATTACCCAGGAAACCACAAATCATATAAGTACTGAATAAATCGGTCATATATAAGTTTATATGATTTGTTTTATGATGTGCAGTCATATAACAAAATCATATAAACATCATAATTTACTAGTATATGATGTTTGTGTGATCAAAATGCGGCCGTACAATCATCAAGAATCATATTAACATCCGTATGACTTATTATATGACTAGAAACTTTAAATCAACCTTGCTATGACTGATATGAGTTTTATTGTGACAAACTAATGATCAATTTAAGACAGGTCATATATCACACGTTTACATCAAAGATATGGTATAAGTATTATTTCGGTCTTATAAATGATCTAAATATGACTTTAAAATATATAAAATGTTGTAACGAACAAGTTCATTATAAAATGAAAATATTTTGTTGGTGAGAAATGTCCTAACAAAACAAAAAAAATATAAATCCCATCAATGTATATAATGAGTATACGATCATCGCAGCACACTGACACACCTTCAAAGGTATTGCAGTTAATCTCTCTTGCACAATACTTAGTAATTATGTTATGACGTAAAGGCTGTGCTTGTGTTGAATTTAATATTATATACTCGTAGTATACGTATATGTTTAAATCTCTGATGGCTTACCGGAGAATATGTTTTACCACTTAGCGATTTTCGGTTTATAACCATCAGTCTCGCCAAAGTTTTCGAGTAGTAACTACTAGGTACATTATTAAAGACCAGCTTAAGCACCTGCCGGATTTAGGTATAGCTCAACTATAAATATTTGTGGCCGTTTTGATTTGGAATATCCAAATTATATTTATACAGCAGGTAATTCACGTTGTGTCTTATTTTAGCTTTAATTACAAACAATCTAATTTTCGGTTTCGATTTTATTTAGTCTTGTTAAAAGAACGTGTGTAGTGCATCAAGATTCACGATCGCGTGTGAAGAAATCGCGGCCATATAGAGATATAACATTTCTCTGATCCATTTAAACAACTCTTACCGGTGTAGTAAACACCCTAGTACTTATACGTTAAGCGGATACGGATTATACGCTAATTCTGGGGTACAGTTTATGCTGTTCACAACAGGAAAATTAGTGCTTGGCGGATTCCAAATAATTAATTAATTTTTCCCTAGTGTACCGTAGTTTAAAAGCCTTATGCTAATTTCCTAGTATTTTAATTTAATTTAATCTAGTTAAATAACTTAAATATTTAATTTATTAGTGCCTCAATCGATTAAAGTAAATTGTTTCTTAGTTAGTTTACGTTAAAATTACATATATAGCAAGTTATAGTATTGAAAAGTGATAACGTTACCGCTATCGGAAATCGAGTGTTATTTTTCAAAATCAAAAGTGTGAAAAGTTGTTTTTTTCTTATATAGCAATATAATATATACTACATTGATACATTAAGTGTATACCGAACATTACATATATGACTTAATGGGGAAGCGCTTCATCCAGGCTGTTGTATGGTAAGTGATTTTTTTTTAATAATTATATTGTTTCAATTAAATAACGCATTTTCACCTTTAACGGTTATCCACGATCGTTCTTTGGTTTCTCGAAAGAATTTAGTATTTTATGTGCAGCAAAGTTACATCACTTTTCATACATATAAATTTGTTCTAACAGATAATGGTAATTAAAAATTGATAATGTCTACCTTACAAAACATTTTCTTTATTATAATAAAAAATTGTCGTGATAGTATAATGAATTAATTTCTTTTAATTAAGGGGGGAAATGGGTTGAATAAGCATTAATTGGTAATCGTGTTCTCGTGTTTATTTGGTGTTTTTTTTTATTTAGCAGCTTTTTATATCCATTGTTGTCCGAAGGCCCACACCCAACACCGACTCTAGCTAGCAGGCCAATGGCTGCTGTTCGAAAAAAAACAATGGATTTTTCTGCTAAGGGAAGTTGTGTCGAAACCGGGTTCAAGGCCATATTACTAGAGGTCATGGTCGGAGTTTCGCTTTTAAGGTTATATCCTCGTAAAGTGATTTTGTCCACGTAATAATTCGAAGTTTGATCAATTAATGAGCCATAACCACCGACTTCCTTTACAATGTAATTGAAAAAAAAATATTTGTTAACACACACCCCAGAGACACTTCCGTCTTACATATATTTTTATATCTTAAATCGGTTTTATTTGTAATTATTAATTTATAATGACTATTTACTTAATTTGATTATTTCCTTACTTTCACACAAGACGCCTGCGACCAGGATTCGAACTCTTCGGAATCTCATACAAACGTAGCACACTAACCATTCAAGCTACTCATGCTGCTTGTTATAATAGATTTTTTTTGTAATATGTAACATGATAATCATTTTAATATGATCTATATAATGTTATAATATGAACAGTAATATGACTACAGACAAAGAAAATATTTAGTAATCAGATCCAATGTGTTAAAGGGAGATCCATATATTAAATAGTGATTAGTTGGTTTTTCAATATAAAGTGAATATTCGACACGAAAAGAGAATCAACATGCAAGTTGAGTTTTAACCTCAAAACTCAGTGCAATCAAAATTGTATTACAAATAAGTTTAAACACGTATACAATTAAGTTTTACTATATTTTTTGTCAACAAGATTTTAGAATAAAGTATGTTGTAGCGGTATAAGCACAACATAGGCGTTCTCATATTTTATTGCAAATAACTTACACGGCATTGAATTAATCGGGTGCAATTTACTTATACTAAATTACGTACAATCTATAGTATAAAATACATTAATATTAGAAGATTCTATGGGGTTCACGAAAAAATCTTCACGGTATTTTATTTTGTGGCCGTAAATGAACTGGTTTCCATTTAGCTCAACCGCATATTCCATTGCAATAATATTTTTGTTCAGGTTTAAAAACCACCTATTTTCAAATGTATTTTTTAAAACTAAATTATTTTTTAGTTTTACACATAAAAAATTATTGCAGATTAGTTCATTAGGTGTTAAAGGTGATATGAAAATTGAATAATTTGTTTTGGAAACCATGGGTACGACACGTTTCGTAGCTTCAGAAAGTCGATTTGCTAGTTGAACCAGTGGCAACAGCCCATTCTATATTTCTATAATTATTTCGTCTACAAATGGCGATAAAAATTCTGTTGTTCTTCCATAAAACATTGTTGTTCCATAAAACACCCCGATTATCATAGGTTCAAATTCTGGTGTTTCATATATATATTAAAAAGAATCGGCCAAAATTCTGCTTTTGAGCTTTGAAAAATTGGTAATCTATCTAGATTTATGTTTAAAGATATCGAAATAGTATCTTTACGATTTATAAAGTATGATCTTAAACATTCCTCAAGTCCCTGATGCCAATATCCCCCACCTTCTATTTTGATTAACCATTGGCCTGTGTTACGAGGAGTTTGCGTTACAGTTCTTGGGTCACTTTGAAATTTTGTTTGGAAATTTGTATTAAATAATTTATCAAAGGTTTTAATGCAGCTTGGTTTATATTATATTGATGTGTCCAGAATTTCAAAAATTCATTCAGCGGTATATTTTCTTCAGCACTGACAAACGAATTAGAGAAGCCCTTATTGGTATCGGTATTTTCAAGTTTATCGTTTGTAATACTTTCATTTGAATTAAAATAACTATTAGAAAAATTACCATTAGAAAAATTCGTGTGATTATTCACATGGCCAGAGTCATTAAATAAATGTATTTTCTGTAGCGTCTTCGATAGGTATCACTTTGTTCTATTTTTTCCAATTAAATAAATTTTTTGAGATTTATCCATTTTATCAAGTGTGAAATGTTAAAAATATAGTGAATACTCAAATTTAAAATTGTAGGACATGAAATTACAATAAACCATATTTTGATGACATATTAGACACATAAATAAAACATTCGAATAAATCAAATTAATTGTTTATAATTCTGAAAGTTGTTATATGGTTCACTATGACTATGTACCAAGTACAAAACCAATATACGACTTTTAAAATTATACCAACTAGTATAATGACCGCTTTGTGACATTCGAAACATTTTCTGAATAATGTTATTCGAAACTAAAAAATCTAATTTTTATATAGTCATAAGAAAAATCAATGTATGAGGCCTTATGACTTCGAGTTACACGAAAGTCTAATTTATGATGTTTTGCTAGGTAGTGGTCAACCTGGTGATACAATTGTGATAGTTAACATCCAAACTGACTAACTTAAGACCGATATATGATGAAACAAAAAATAATATATGACTTATGGTTTACTGGGTAGTGGGCAATTTTTATTTTTGTCCAACACTTTAAAATGTATTATTATCAGTAAGTCAAAATACGACCAAGTAGAAGCCGAACAAAATACACGGCTTGCACGTACGCATGCCCAAATTGCACCTTTTTTTTTTTTTTTTTTTGGGGAGGAGCACAGCGTACCGTACTCCATAGCATAAGCTCCCTGCAGAGGTCTTTAAACAACTCTGTGGAGAACCGTACCATATTAAACGACAAATTTATTGTTATAGTGATATTTATTAATTCAATAAAACACTTTATAAAATAAAGACATACTTCAGAAAACAATTAAATTAAATTAAATTTTATATAAATGAAAAGAAATTGATTAATTTCAAAATGTAAGGTAATAATATACTATAGTTAACACATTAAAACGCGTGAATTAATGTCTAGGCAGGGTTGATGAAATTGACTTCATTATAAAGCTGCATATATCCACACGACCGCACCGATGCTTGCCCATAAAATAAAATAGATACAACACCATATTAATAAAATCTATCATACCGCAACCGTATGTTGTTAAACTATGTAAGAATATTGTCCCAAGACGTCACCAAAATTGAGCAAACTACAAGAACCACTTACAAACTACATGTACAATATCATGTTGCCCACCTGATTATCTAACTTCAGAATTTACTTAATTTAAAAAGCCTTCCTTCCCGGTAGAAATTGGCATATGCCGCCACCGTTACACGCTCAAGATACACTGAGTAGCTCTCCTTTCCCGAAGGGAACTTCGTGTATCTGGCAATTGTATGATCAAGAGCGAGTTGGTGGCCAAGAGATAAGATGACCGGACTAAACAAGGCACCGTAGAGTGGTGCCTGGTTTGAAAACCCCTTCGCACATTCAAGAATCTGACTAGCCGGCATGTGCTTGCCAAGCTCGTTAATCTGACTGATGGCCGACACGCGTAGCTCGTCTTCCGGACATGGCCTGACACATAAAAATAAAGTCTCGAATGAATCAAGCTTGAATGCTACCCGGGCTGCCTCGTAACTTTGAAACGGACTGGCGCTTATTGCTCTATCTATCTGGCTAACACTATTAACTCGGCGCGCCGATTTCTTAACTAACATGCCCGAGTACAATTCATCTATCCACTTGATGACCCAGTATAACGCCGGTGCAGACTCCAACTCCTGTAGCATGGCCTCCTGGGTTCTGTATGTATGTATAGGCTCATAGCGCGCTTTCTATTTTATCAATGCATCACAATATTGGCTTAAAGCCTCATATCTATCCTTGGCTGGAATGGAGTCGAGGATGTTCATTTCATGTAACATGCTGCGAACTGAATTTATATCGAAGGGAAATTGTATAAGTTTCGAGACTTCTGATAGCCAGTCTGAAGTCATGTGTGCTGGTACAATGCGGGCAAGACTCAAGCTTTGCAGAGCAAATCCAGGCAATGCAACTTGCGCCGTCGCTATCTCCCGGGGAATCCTGTTTGTTTTTAAATTGTGCAATGAGATCTTGAGGTAATAGGGTACCATACTCTCCCAAATGCATTCACATATTTTGAAACAAAATGCGCGGCAAAATAGTAATTGGATAGTATCGTCCAAGCCTTTGCAACGTGCACCCGGATCTACCACTGGTGCACTTTGCACGTTCCGAATGATAAGTGGCCCAACAGCACGCCCCGCATAGCCATGGCATTGTCCATTCTGATACATCAATCTTAGAAATTCGCCTTGCCCTAAGGCAAAACTCTGCTTGGAGTCCCCAAACAAAAATCCCGCCTGCTTCATCGTAGCATAATCATGTTGAATATCCTGCTTTTTTCGCTGCTTATCCACACATCGTCACCCTGATGTACAGAAAATAGGTTGGCTGCCACTACCCCGTTATTATGTAAGAATCTCACTGCGGAGCGGTAATAGGCAACATTTAAGATGGTGTTTAGGAAATTGGTGCCCCGCTGCCCAGAAAACAGCCCCATAGTGGTCTTGTACCTTAAATTAAAAAGTAAACACCGATAATTAATATAAAACTTAATACCAATTCAAAGTACTAAGCTTACGCAACATTTTCTTCTGGAAACCTCACATACTGGTTTAGAATTGCCCTGGCACACCAATCAGTCGCTTTAATCGCATCAAGCTCACATTTCAAGTCCTTCATTTTACTACATACTTATAACTCTAAAGACTAATGATTGCGCTTCCAGGGTGTGCTGATAGTTAAAATCGGAATAATCCAACATAGTGCCCTCCATGTACTTTTCATCAGTCACAGCTAAACGGCGTAATATGCATCTTAACTCATCAATTCCTGTACTGCGGTACAGTACTTTCTCAAGGGGACTTATGGCGTAGGATTCAATGAAATAGTCAAAAACAGAAGTCCCATAAATGGCGCGGGCCTTGGACATTTCGATTTTTTCGCTCGCACAAGAAAACATTAAAGGACTTTCATCAAGCCAATTAAGTAAATCTTCCTTCTTGAAAAACTCACTTAGTGTTCTTTTGTTGATCTTAATTTTGGCGTTGTTATAGACAATGGCGTGTCCTACCGAACTTCCACTCGAGAGCCATTCTTGTCGTCTAGCCACATAATCAGCCCAAGTATCCCAGTTAAGAAGAACTTGAAACAGCTCATTCACTATACCTTGTAACTCAGGTTCTAAATCAGCCAAGAATTTAGCATTCGTAAAGAAATCAGCCTCAGCATTGCTCCCAAAAGACCGTAAATAGACAACATCTTGTGTTCGCTTTCTCTTCTCCTCCTCCCAATCAGTCTTGAACATCCCCGACCTACACACATCTTCCAATAGGCAGATAGACAAGCCTCATTGAGAGAAAGAGAAGAACCATCGACCCACAATCCCGTCCGACGAACCGCAGTAGTTATGGCTTTAAAATAGCCTAGGTGACCCATGGCTGATAAGCAGCAGGCTTTGTCATTAAGTATTAACCATTTTCGCAGACATTAAGTTGCCACTTATGTGCAATAGCATCGCTACGATAATTGAGTTATGCGTGCCACAAGGAACTAAGCAAAAGGCATGTGCTACATCACTTTCTAACCCTTGGCGCGTCATGTGATATACTAAAGATGTAACGTCTAACTGCGTATTTGCGTGATCAAGCTCACAACCGTAGGGAAATAACTCATTTAAAATTTCAAAATTCTTCCGAGCTAGACCGACCTTCTTCATTTTGGATAGAATAATGGCAGCGTGGGCGACTCTATGTCTTGGACAATAAACGGTTTTAATAACGTTACTATTACCTGCTTTGCTGATAATATCTCTGACGTCTATTTCTACCTTTATTATTGTGATCTCATCCTGCCGATGCAGCCACAATCGACAAGTAGCTGGTGACTCGTTAATCTGATATCCTACGCCATTTCTTACAAACCAAGCTTCAAGGAGGTTAGGTGGAACATGCCCATCATAGTACAGATGTTATATATAAGCAAGTGTTTCATAATCAGTAGCAGTGGGTCTTAAAACGAAGTTAGGTACGAAGCCACCCCCATGTAGATAATATGCAGCAGGTCTCTCTAAATATCGGTTTAGTATGTCCGGGTTCCAGATTGGTTCTAGGATACGTCTTATTGGTATTTTTGTCATAGTATGACGATGTCGAAGTAAGTTAGGAAGGTTTATTTCTTCTCTTGCCATGGCGGCGTGTAGGAACCGCCAATGGAGTTTCCCGATACAACAGAAGCTGAGGTCGGGATATGTTCAACTCGCGCCGCCTCTAATGCAGCTTGCATGCCCCGCATCATTTTTCGATTCGTAGGAATCGGCGTATATTGAAAAGGTCAGAATCCGCATCGACCCTCGGGTAGTGGGCCATCTGAAAGAAGCAGATCCCATTGATTGAATGCCAAAGTAGTAGCTCGGAAGCAGGGCGCTATTACATAATCGCGCTCCCAATCGTATGAGATTATTTTTCCTGCGCGTAATCCCGCATTCTCTGTGAGTGGCCGAAGCCAATACCAAAATCTCCCAGTCAAATCCCATACATTATGCACCGAAGTTGCTAATCGGTATCTGAATTCAATGTTTTCAAAATTGGCATTAAAGTACTGGATCAACATGGTAAGAATCAATCCTCCATCTGGAACATTGACATATGGCGAATCTCCCTCAGTTACCTCATCGTACCGGCTGGACGCCCGAACCAAATTCCATCCCACAGTTCTCTCGTATCCGCGTCTGCTGACAGCTCCGCCGGGATCGTACCTAGAGCCAGTCCCGGGCATGCCCCAGTTGGCATCAAATTTGAGATACAATTCGTTTAGTGCACTCGGTTGCCATTAGAATGGTGTTTCGTGGCCGAATGGGAACCCCCAATCACGCCCGAGTAATTCGCGAATATTAACTTTTTGTTTATCCCAGTTCCTCCACTGCATGCAATTTGAGGGTAACACCATATCGGTTAGTTGTTGAATCTGTGCACAAGCAGCCGTAATGAGAGGGCAACTACCGGAACCGGATCGAGTGTGGCCGTAGAAAAAAGCAAATGCTCCTTCTCCAGGATTCTCTCTTCTCGCACAACGAGACAACTGCCGACCAGTCAAAGCATATCTTAGAAAACCGCTAGAAATGCTGATACTAACAGTCATTGCGAATAGACTGCTAATCATTGTAAGACGTCCAATTTCGTCATTTGCCCGCAGCGTCCCCCATTCTGGTAGCAAGTTGGCGTTGTAAGTCAGTGGCTCAGGCTCTATCCATGTATCTTCAAACCACGATGTATAAGCTGGTCGAACTAATTCTATTCCACTGGTTTCCATTCCCGCGTTCACAAAAATGTATTCAAGTAGAACTTGCACGAAACCTTCCACTTCTGGTATTTGTCCCTGTCCTCCTCCAACACAATGGTGGTGAAACAATCGACGCACGCGCTGGTATCTAACTCCAGACCCGAAGCAATTCTGAGCGTCAATCCGGTTTCGCGCGAATGAGTTTCCATCAGGCCGATACGCATTAATAAATCGATTGTAATTTGCTCTGTGGACACCCGCTTCATCAGGGTGTACCACTGCCGCATCCACTGGCTCTGGATGTTCCTGGGCGCGATTCATGGGAACGTGTTCAAATATATTTTCTACAACCGGCTGTTCTGGTCTTGGTTGCTGGCCTCTACCTCTAGCAGCACGCCTAGCACCACGTCGTACCCCCTGTGCACCAGCAGGCTCAGTTGCCATATTATCACCCGCCCGTGCAGGTACGCGCTCTAAAAGCTCTTCGATATTCTCACGAATGGGGCTGAGCCGCTCGTCAAGCACCTCTATAGCTGCATCACGCATCCTAGCCGCATAGACGTCGGCTAGCACAACTTCCATATCACGAGCCGGACCCAGAAAGGCACCCATTTCAGCCTCCGGAACTGCCAAATAATTAGTGGCGTCAATAGGATAGATTCGGCCTGTTATCATCATGCTGGCTCTGTTGAATCCAGCTATCATATCACCTTGCATCTGAAGTTTTTCGTCGATTTTGTGCATTACGGCCATAGTGGCGGCAGAATTTACTCGAACGTCTGGCGGGACATCATTTTCATTCATGACCGCAACTCCATAAAAACGGACCCCATCCCAAGCATGGTTGTATAGCGTGCCGACATGTACGCGATTCGAGTTTGGCTGTGGTCCAATGCTCCCTGGCCTTGAACAGATTTGAATACATGCTTGGTAATCAACTGCATCGTGCGCATCCCAATCTAGCATAAGCCGGCCGTGAGTAATAGCTGTTCTAACTTGTATTACTTCTTCATTCACGTTAATGTTGATATAGCGAACGTATTCAACATGCCGGTTAACTAAGTCCCAATTAATATACCCTTGGGTTTTATAATCAGCCAAAATCATGTAACATAGATATCCCAAGGTAAAGAACCCACTCATGTCACATCTACAGTGGGGTTGACTAAATGCTAAAGATCCCAACGACCTAGCTAAAGTATGTTCAAAAATCCCGTAGCGGCCCATAATCATGCCCGCCATTTTTGTACCTGACGAGCCACCCCCTGTATCTCGGTACACGTGGATTTTAGACACATCAAGACGCTCAACTACTAGAGGAGCTGACCGTGTTCCCGGAATTCTGTGCACAGCATGACCTACTGCCCATCTGTCTACGATCTCCATGGTCGGAAAACTGCGGTTTCCGTAACCTAAATGTGAAGGGCCTAGATTAGCACGTCCATTATATTGGATTTCTCCATTATTGCCCCCAGGAATATGAAACACATTTGGAGCCCCTTGAGTAAAATCAAGTAATTTCGTGTACATGCGTTGTGTTTGTCGGGCTTCACCTTCATACCCAATTTTTGTCTCAACATTTAAACTTTCGATGATGATGGTATGTATATTAAACTTATTTTCTTATAAACATTTAAAAATTATTGAAAATTTTATAGAAGATCAAACAGAAAAAATAGATATAAATGTTAACGAAAATGTCGGAATTACAAAGTGGACTGAAGGTCAAACACGAAAACTTTTAACATTACATGCAGAAAATTTTGGAGAAGTGGACCCATTAAAAAAATTCAGGAGTAAAAAATTAATGTGGCAAAATATTGCGTTACAATAAAGACTCATTCGCCAATCAATTTACGGCGACACAGGTTGAAACACGGTTCAAATGCGTAATGAAACGAAAAAAGAAAACAATAGCAAATAATAATTTAAGTGACACAGTTTAGAAAAAAGAAACAGAATATGATGATGAAACAGAAATTATTTCCAAATTAGATGATTCAATATCACCCGATTTATTACGACCACAATACCACTCTGGAAAATCCGTGACAACGGAAAGCCCTTCGCCGCCCGCTTCAACTAGCACACCACAAGAAGAAAATGATAATGATAATGTTGAGAAAAATTTTAGAAAAATACCGACAAAAAATTATTTAAATGCAGAAATTATTAATTAATCGAGAAAAACAAATTTAATTTTAACAAATTATTTAGAACGTAAAGAGAAAGCGGTTGAAGAAAAGTAAAAATCAAAATTAGAATATTGAAAATTGAAAGATTTGAGGCGAAGCAAACACAAAAAAATTATTTAAAAAATATAGGTTTGAAAAGCAGGAAAGCGCGAGGCGTAGATAAAAAGGAAAAACTGAAAGACATAATGAAAAAAATAAAAATGTTAGGAGAAATTATAAAATTAAAAATTTTGAAATAATTTTTATTTATATTTATTTTTTATTTATTAAATTTTTAAATTATTGTATTTATTGTAAAATTTAATAATTGTTAATTTTATATTGTTAATTGTTTATTTATTGTTAAATTTTTATATTTATTTACAAATTTTGTTGATTATTATATTTTTTTTTTTTAATTAATTAAATGTTCTTTCACAAAAATTATTTAATTGCTTTTATGTTTAAAATATAATAGTATAATAATTAATTTCGCCGTTATTTATACACAAGTTGTGTAAAACACAACATGCTAAAACGAATTTACTCATTCTCTGCGCAGTAAAAAAGTCTAATTTATATTGAAGTTGCCGAAAACGTTTTTTTTTAATATTCCGAAAGCATTTTCAATTTTTTACTCTAGTTTGAGAATGGTTTTTGTTGATTTTTTGTCCTGTTAAATTACCAAAATCTTTATATGGAGTTAATAAATATTCCCGTAAATGGTACGCTGCATATCCTAGTAAATGATATTTATCACCACATATATCTTGAATATTGTTAGAAAAAGGTGAAAATTTATAAACCCGCGAATCGCGTATTTAACTAGGAGAGACAATAAAAACATCAATAAATTTTTTTTTGAGTCACGAATTCCTTGCATAGTAATTGAAATTAGACCATGGCGATTAACGTAAGTTGATCTAATTTTATGAACTGGCTTTCTTATGTAAATATAAGTGTCATCGATGCAGCCAAGCACATCAGGAAATCCAGAAATCTAAAATGTTCGAATATATAATAAAATTAAATAATAAATAAATAATAAAAACAATTTTATCTGTTCAAATTCACTAGCATTATGTATGCTTCTTCTTCCGTGTCAGAAAATTTTATAATTTTATTAGAAATCTCAAAAAAATTGTAATAAATTTGTCAAATGGTTAAACGATGCTAATTTGGTAAAGTTAAATAAATTTGAAATTTCTCTGTAGGTCTAGCAAGAGTACCTTTTAATTAATCAAACCGTTTAAATAATAAATTACTAATAATTATTATTAAGAAAGCCAAACTTGAGTTTCTGTAGAGATTGGCTTTCGCCCACTATAAGGTTTTCTTTAAAAATGCTCGGACATTTCATACATCTCAATGATTTTATATGCAACAATTCGTGATAATCGAAAATTTTTGTGAAACTATTTTTGAACAAATCAATAATCATTAAAATACTAATATGAAAGTATATTAAAGGCTATAGTTCAAATATTAACTAATACTTACTTCCTCATCAGAATACTTCTTCACAACATCATTTACAAAATTATTGACCCGTTGTTTTGGTTTTTGTGTTTCTTTTTGGCCCATACACGTCAACTCCCCATAATAAATTTAGACTAGAATCGGATGAAGTTTTTGACGAAGATGATGATGACGATGATGATGTTGAAGATAATAATTCATCAATCATGAAATCCATAATTTGTTTGTCATTCATGGTCAAAAGGCACTCACACCAATAAGCACCGATAACAATTATAAGCTCCGACACAAATTATTCCACAAATATTTACGCAATTATTTACACAATTATTTTTACAAAATTATTTAAAAAAAAATATTTTAATACAATTATTATAAGGTGACATATACATAATAATTTGATACAATGCAAGACAATTTTTAAAGTGGAAATTAAATTTTGTATGTCAAAATATCACGGTCAACTAGTCAAAAAAATTATAATGTTTCTGTTTAACGTAAACATATTTATGTATTTATAAACGTATAATATTAACGAACTTGAAGTAGCTAAAATTTCAAATTCAAATATTGTGTATTATTTTGGTTCAGGATTTTTCAGCATTCTTTTTTGAAAAAAAAAAAAAAATTGTTCGCAAAACATGTATGCTTTGGAAAATTTTTGAACGTTTTTATTTCATAAGTAGCAGTTTTCAATTGTCGAATGGTACGGTATGCTTTAGCAGAAAAAATTAAATAACTAAACGCTATAATTTGGATATATGATAATAATAAATAAATAATTTAATACAATAAATAATAAATAATTTAAAAAAATGAGTTTAAATTTAAAATGCAAATTAAATATTTTAAAACTAATAGTGTGTTAGTGAAAAAAAAATTGAAAAATATTAATTTTCACTAAAATGTTAAATAACATTTAATTAAATAAAATACTTATCTGATGGAAAAGTTAAATTTATTAAGGAACTGTACTGGCTCAAAATCCTTTTCACTTCGTGGCACTCCTTGTATCAAAACTATTTATACACCGCACCGCTTAATTACGAGGCATATCTCGTTTTGCTGAATAGAGCTATTTCGCCACCTACAAATTATATCCTTGAATCTCGATATTTATCGACGATCGATAAATATCGAGAATGACACAAAAACCAAGAAACGAAAAAGAAAAATCGCGTTTAGAAGTTCAAGAGTCACGGTCTCATAAAAAAAATAAAAAAAAGTGAAAGTGCCGAACAATCGTTCACTCACCAACCATATTTGTGAACTAGTGATAAAACTAATATTTTACAGTGAACATTTATAACTATATTCAACAATAAATAAATGTTAATAATAAAATAAATACAGCGAGTGTTAATCATTTAAATAATAAAACACGGCAATACAGCTATAGAACTCTAAAGTAGTGTTGCTTTCGCTAATCCGCTTAGCTTAGCTAAGAAATGTGAAAGCAACAACTTTTCTGTGTTGCTTCATTTTCTTAATATTTAGTTTTATTTTTTTTATTTTATGAAATAGAACAAATTTAATTCGGTATTTTGCTATCAAATAACAAATGCTAAATTATTCTACAAAAAATAGAAAAAATAACGCCTTACGGTAAACACCATAACCATAAAATGATTTTATTTCCCCTAATCCTAAAATTTTCTTTCTTAACATTCTAAGACAATCGGCTTTCATACAATGCAATTATTGTTGTAATCTTTTGAAAGCAACACAGATTAAATAGAAATAACCAGTTATCTTAAATAATTTTACTATCTTTTTGAACTTCATTAAATTAAATTTATAGCGTTCAACTAATTATTTTATTTCCGGCAGATGTCTTAAACTCAATTTTTGTCATTCGACAATAGTAAAATATTGTTAACCTCTAGATAAGAATCAAAATTTCTCAGCTTACTTTGGTGTCTTCACAAAGCGAGATAATTTCATCTACGGCTGTCATGTCATATGTTTGTACCGTTTTGTATTTCTCTTTTGTTTACTTTTAAGTAGTACTTGGCTTCGGTCAGTTGTGAATCATTTTAGCTGTTTTAATAGTCATTGGGTATTACGCGGAAAATATTTAGATCCATCTATTGAACTTATAATAGGTTGATAAGGCAAATTGGTTTGTGAACCATATAATTTTGAATTTATAATACGTTAAATTTTTCTTTGTATCTAAATCAATATTTCCAGTATCAAGCCATACTTTAACCATTTTATTGATATGGGTTTGTATAGGGGTCGTATTATTGTTAGGCACTTGTATATACGTAGTATCATCGTTTAATAAATTATACATTTTTTCTAAATATTCACTACGTAATGTGACAACTGTTGCATTATCTTTGTCGGCTCGTGTAACCATAATAAATAGTTACGTCGGCTAGTCTATAAACTGATATGCGAGTTTAGAGTAAATTCAAACTCAAAACTATTGAGAAAACGACCATCAGAAAACCAAAGCAATTTCACCTATAGTTTGATAGTCTAGCCAGTAATGATTCACAAGCACTATTCTACAAAATTATGACAGAGCCGTCCATCTCATCAAATTAAAACTACATTCTATTACTCGTAATTCAATTAACCAAGATGAATAAAATGGCATAGAGATACAAACCATATTTTTTACTACACTGATTATTACCAGATGCAAATTTTTCATCTCAACACTTTGTGTTATATACAAATTAAATTGGTATAGTTAATTATTCAATTCAATAATCGATATCTGATAGTAATAACCTACCATGCATAACTCGAGTGTTAATATTATTATTCCGTTCTGTTCAATTAAATTTAAGTTCTATTACATTTATTATTGTGGGGGAAACTATAATATTGGTTTTGTTATTTTATTGACTATGATTGTATTCGTAGAGTTAACTGTGCAAAAAGATATTATTTTCTATTAGAAATGCAACAATAATAACAATAACCGTTCTAGATGCTATGTGCTAGTATGTGTAATACTGAGAATATTTATATACTAATATGTAAAAGAAAACTCGAATTGCAAATTATTATTTTAATGAATTCATAAAATTGTTTTATTCACCTTACAATATATTAGAGGCGTTATAGATAAACGTTTTGTGAATTAGACGAATTATCGATGCTGTTCTGTAATTACTAAATATCCTACACTAAGCTACGAAAATAGACAAATTTTTTCATTACTGGTTTTTTGATAGAGTTACCCATTTATTTTTATGGGGACAGTGTTAAACTCTAAATTAACTTCTGTCTGTAAGATCAAGCAAATACCAATTACCGGTAGTGAAACATCGTTCTGCAAAGGGATTAAATTAATTTTTGTTTTTTTTCCACATTATGTAATTTAAAAACTGTGGTTTTAAATTTGTTAATTTTGTTAATTCCGGTCGCTCTATGACATAACGGCACCTTTAGCTAAAAATCAACGATCTTGTTTTTGATGACTTGTATGAAACTCATATTCTAAAACGGCCATGACGAAGGATAAGTTTCTGTTTTTTTTTTATAAATTTTTTTATTTCCCTATTCAAATAAAATTATATTTCATTTGTCTCAATTTAATTAAATGAATCGTAAAATCCAACTTTTTAAAATTTATAGACAATTTTATTTAATATACATTACATAAAATTGTTCGATCCTATTACACAATATTTCGGTCCTCTAGCTAAACCATTATCAAGCGTCTAAATAAACATAACTTAAGCTCAAAACAGAACACGAGCGAAGGCGGCGAGTGAAATCGCCTGTCATATTACAAAACACCGAAAACATGCAAATCAAACACAACCATCGACGCAGGCGACGACGATTATTTCGTTGAAATAAATTTAGAGTCTATAGGTGGATTTACATATGCGACGTGTGACGTGTGACAAGTTGAAATTAACGTGACGCTTTCTTAACAACAATTTACATTTGCGACGGATGCCGCCACGCACACTAAATTAAATATTTTAAATATTAAATAATTAAATATTTTTTGTGGTGTATTTTTATTCTGTCACTAAAAAACAATGTGGCAAAACAATCAGAAATTAAGAAAAAAAAAAATTAAAAGTTTTACTAATATTGGCTTTGATCAAAAATAGTGAATCTTCCAAAAGATGTTGGGTGAATCAATTACTTTTAAAGCGTAATGAACAAGGCCATTATAATAATTTGGTGGCAGAAATGAGGCTTCATGAAACCCAAAAAATTTTTAATTATCATCGAATATCGGTGGATCTGTTTGATGAATTACTAAGTAAAATTCGCCGCAGGATTGAGAAATTATATTTAACTCGAGAGCCTATATCGCCAGGAGCAAGACTTTCTTTAACCTTGAGGTGAAGATGCGAGCAAATAAGTAATTTAAAAATTTTAAAATTCTAACCATTTTTTGTAGATACCTAACAAGTGGCGACATGATGAAATCACTTGCGTACGATTACCGAGTGTCTGAAGCATCTGCAAGCTGCATTATTGCCGAAACTTGTGACGCAATATGGCACTCACTTTTTCGTTCTTCATTTGAAGCATTAACCGAAAATAAATGGAAAGTCGTGGAAAGCGGATTTCGTACTAAGTGGAATTTCCCAAACTGCATTGGAGCTCTTGACGGGAAACATTGCACAGTTCAGGTAATTTTTTATGGCGTTGTTCTGCTAAAGCTAATTTTGTCTTAATTTTAGGCATTTCATAATAGTGGAAGCAGTTGCTTCAATTACAAAAATTCCCACAGCATTATACTAATGGCACTATGTGATGCGGACTATAACTTTTTAGTTGTAGACATCGGAGCATCTGGGAGATTCAGTGATAGCGGTGTCTTTAAAAATACTGCTTTTGGGAAAGCATTAATCGAAGGCAGCTCATTTTTAAATATCCCTCCTGATCAGAATTTACCAAACAGTAACATAAGTGCTCCCTACGTAATTGTCGCAGACGAGGCTTTCCCGTTGGTTAGGCATATTATGAGGCTATTTCCGGGAAGAAATTCATCTACTGGGCTACCCGTATCGGAGTCAGTTTATAATTATCGTTTATCGAGAGCAAGGCGAGTCATCGAAAATTCTTTTGGCATTTTATCCGCTAAATGGCGAATTTTTCGAAGGCCTATACACGCAAAACGGGAAAACGTGCTAAAATTTGTTAAGGCGACTGTTTGTTTACACAATTGGATAAAAAAAAGGAATGCTTTTTATTGCCCAGCTGGTTATACAGACGTTGAAAGTGAGAATGGAGAAATTGTTGAAGGACGATGGCGTCGAGAAGCGGGAGAAGACAGCAATGGAGCTCTGCAACGTATTGGCCGAACAGGTTCCAACAATTCTTCGACAAATGCTATGATCATTAGAAACAATTTCAAAAAGTATTTTAACGAAACCAATATTCTTCTTTGGCAGAATAATAGAGTTTATAGCTCTTAAAAAATTATTCTTGATTATACATATATAATATATAAATCTGATTATATTTTATCGTTTTATTAAATAAAAATATTAAATATCTAATGAGTTTATAATATCCTATATGTAATTACATATCTATACATATACAAACATATTAAATTAAATCTTTAAATTTGGCCGTGCACATTATTTTAGTTATTTCTAACCTAATACGCCACTGCTCTAAAATTTCCATTTTTTTCATGTCATTTGCCAATGACATACAATAATAATCAACCGAATCATGTTCCACAACTGGTTCTTTTAAAATTTCGATTAATTCGGAAATCTCTGTTGTTTTATCTGAAAAGAGTATTTATTTCTCTTTATAAATTCAAAATATATAATAGTAAAATAACCTTACTTTTTTCTAAACGAGACTTTTTTGGTGTTGATGCCACCACTTCCGCAGGCGAGTTCAATATATCATTATGAGATTGTATTGGTGTTGATGCGACCACTTCTGCAGGCGAGTTCAATCGATCTTCTAAATCGTATATATAATCACTTCGATTTTGATATTCAATTTGAATATTATCCTCAAGTGTATCAGGATCGGTCTCGGCAAAAAACTCTCTTAAAGTAGTATTTGAAGAACTTCTGGTTTCTTCATCAGTGTCCATCGGGTTAAAAGTGCTAGAAAGAAAGCTAACCATATTTTAATTATTATTAAATAAATCTGTATTTGTTTGAGGTGAAAGGTGTATACGTACCTTGGGTTATCCTTTATAAAAGGTTTAAGGAACCCCATCATTTTTATTAATGAAGAATACTTATTGAGCTTAGTTGCGCTTCCACTTTTTTTATTTTTGTTCATATCTGAATACCGTTCCCTCAATCTTTTCCATTTTTTTTGGCATAAATCAACTAAAAATTGAAAGAATCAATTATAGTAATTAACTTAATACACATATGTAAGATTACCAACCTGGAATTCGAATTTCTAAACTAACATCATTCCATAATCTTCTCCTGTACGCATTATTTTTGTATAATGTATGTGTAACGTCATACAAAATTCGCCTTTTCTCCACCGCTCTAATGAGTTTTTCATCGGCCATACTATCCATAATATTATTTGAATGAAATTACTGCCACTGGAACAATGAAAATACATAATGTGTGTACAAACCCAAATTGGTACGATATAATTTACACAAATTATATACTTACACGAGAAAATGTACCAATACAATTAATTAAGATATGATATTTGAACAATGTCCGCTAATGTTCGAAATGAAATGACTGAAACAACAATTGAACAACTAAAAAAAAAAATGCCGGCATGTTTCTAAATTTTTATGAGTGTGTGACCGTCACGGAAAAGATAAAATTTGTTCATGTCTCGGCGTGTAGCGTGTGCCGTGTGACGAATGTCAAAATAGTCGTTCATGATTGGCTATAGACACCCGTCACACGTCGCATATGTAAATCCGCCTTATTTCTATTTTTATCGCCGACGAAACAATGCTGCCAACTGTTTTTATATATATATAAGTTGGTAACGCCCTAACGTCATATGCCAAAAGCAAAAAACACAAACAATTTTTAGAATTTTAAAATTTTTATTATCCGAGTATGCTAATTTTTCGAATCAATTTTGACATATATAAAATATGTCATCGTTTAGTCATTTATGGTTGTTTTTTTTTCGCCATACGCTGACGCTCTTATTCTATTAACTACAGCGATATTGCGGCGATATTTTTTATTTATTCGTCGACGCTCGTCGTTGTCGCCCTTGTTCTGTTTCGACCTTTATTCAAAATGTTTTGTTTAAAAAATTATAATGAAGAAAATTTGTTGTAAAACAAAACAATACACAATATATCACGGAAAAAAAAATATTACTACAATAAAATTAATTTGATGATGATGAAGAATTGTTAATTAGTGTTTATGACTTACAATTGCTTTGAATCCTCTCTATTTAGTTTATATTTTATTAAATTTGCATTCCATTTTTGGTAATGAAAATTTATAGTAATAAACCAAATATAGTAAACTATTAATATTTACTTAAATTGTAAATTAATGTTTAACCTAATTTAATAAGTAAAAATATAAAAATAAAACGAATCTCTTCTCTCTCAAAAGTGACAATATATTCAAAAATTACGCCTATATAGTATATAGACTAGTCACCGGTGGAAAATATGTATATAAATGTAACAAAGTTTATCAAAACGATAATTACAACAGATTGGTACAGAAAACCAACGTCGTCAGACCAGATTCTAAATCTTAATTCATTCCACCCAATTAACATGAAATTAAATATAGCTAAAAACTTCATAAATAGAATTTTAACTATTAGTGATGATATATATCATGATAAGAATATTATATTAATTGAAAAATATTTAACTAAAAATAATTATCCATTAAGAAAAAGTGTTTCATTTTTGAATTTTTTTTTTGTTTTTTTTTTGTAATAAAACTGATAACACTGTATCCAGCTTCCTTTTTAAAACAGAAGCTGGATGCAGTGTTTTATTTCAAAAACTTCCCAAGCATAAAACGTGACCAGCATTTCACAACATTAATGTCTTTATTTCACCAAGAAAAATGTACTGTCAGCAAAAAATACTGAAAAATCAGAAAAAGAAAAATTATATAAAATTGCATTAGAGTTGCACAAAATGTATAGGAACATTTTATAGTTAAATTTTGACATATTGAGGATAACATAACCAACAAAAGTTTAAAAAATAACTTCATTTCGGAAACTTCATTTTTTTGATAGGAATTTAAGTTTGATTGGTATTACCAGAGACAACCTAAAAGAGATATTTCATCCTATGTAAACGTAAAATTTTAAACTGCGACTTCATTTTCTGTAAATACCGGCATACAATCAAAAATATTTTGTTTTTTTGCGTATACGTACACGCAGTTTATCCAAAAATCACAGACACAACCATGACATTGGAATTATCAGAAATAAATTTTGTTTTAATTTTTTAGTTCAAATGAAAAATCTTTTTTGATTGTCTGGGGTATTACAATTCATCAATATTAATTAAAAAAAAATATTTTATAAACTTCTATTCACGAAGAAATCACATTATAGAAATAATAATAATGTTGGTTCACCATAATATTTTTCCAACCATAAAACAATCTTAGTGTGCGAGAATATTTTTCGTCATATACTTTTTTATGTAAATGTTTTAGAATGTTGCTATAAATAAAATACTCTGGTTAGTATTTTTCCCATTTTATTATGGCAACACACCACTACATATAAAACGATTTTGTCAGTAAAATTTTACTGAATCCTTTTTTGTTTCATTCTATTAAATAACACATCTATATTTTTATCTCGTTTAGTTTTCACTGACAGTAAATAGTTATTTCTTGGTGGAATAGAGGCATAAATCAAGAAGTTTACATTTTTTTAGCTAACCCATTTTTCGCCGCATTTTACTTTGAGGTTAAATTTTTATTTTGGTACTAAAATTTGTTTATTTGGGTTACCTTAATAGGGGTCGCCTTAATAGGCATTACAAGACACATGTATGTAATGTTTGAGCATTGTGTTTTGAAGTTAGAGAATGTTGCGTTTACGCAACCGTTAGCATAAAAAGAGAAGAAAACAATTCAATTTTTTTTTTCAAATATATTGAGTGGTATATTGGAACCATTTTTCATGCAATGCAACATTACAAATATTGCATATAAAAATTATTTGTGACAAGCAAACCTTGCAATCTGGTTGTATTATTTTCGCGTATGAGGTGATATCGCTTAATAGCAGATAGTGCCTGCTGTGATTGTTTTTTGAAAGATTGCTTGGTTTGCCAATTGAACTCGTAGTTGTCGTTGATGATTTTAACTAAACTAGAATTATTTCTCTTCTAAATGCTAGTAATGTTTTTTTGGTTAGCTATAGATCACACCATAGTTCCCAGGCGGTACACACATACATGTCAACAAAATTAGAGAATAAGGGCCACCACCATTTTCCCTAGTACTCGTACTATATGTTGACAGAAAATTATCAAACAAATCCCATGTACGTACAGTGGCAAACATGAGTATGCAATTTAAAAATCATTTGTATTATTTGTTTTTTTTTTTATTGATGACGGTAATAAATGCAATCTCTCTGTATTATAAGTAATTATACATTAACAAATTACGATATAAAAAATAAAATAAACAAATCACGTTTAAATTAAAAAATATAATGTAATAATCATTTGAAGCATCGCCTACCCTGAAAACCCAGAATACCTGAAAATGCAGGTGAATCATGCCTGAATGTATAGCTGATTCCTCCAGTGAAATGATATAGGACGTCGGGAAAAAATTCAGCAGTACACTGGTACACCCAAAACAACTATCCAATTTTCAAATGAGAAAACCATGAAGCCAGAGAAGGACAAATAGTGATATCATTTAAATTATTTACTATTATTCATGACATTTTCTGTAGATTTTCAGGCCTGATCCACATCACTTCTTGTTCAGGGATTATTCAGTAGTCCTTCAGTCTGTCGTAAGAATTACTTATTTAGCCATACTTCATACTACACAAAGAGCCTAAACTACATATTTTAAATATATTTTTTTATTAAAAATTTCAATATTTATTGTTATTCTCATCACATTGCTTATTAATTTCAATTTCATTTATAAAATCAATTCATTTGTTTAATACTTATAAGTCTTTTATAAATTAAACTAAATTAAGAAAATCAGTTTTTTAAGAAAAACTACTACTTGACTTGACATTATTTTGTTTTATTTAATGATTTAAGTTTGTAAAATCTGTTGTGAGATTTCGCAATACAACGGCGAAATTGATTATTGTATTCTGCCACACCTAGCCCCGTACCGCAAGCATGTGTAAGAACAAAAGCCAGTTATGTGTAAGAAACGTTAAATATTACTTTTAAAAAAATATACCAAACATAATTTTCGAGAATAATTTATAGCTAGTCAAAGCCTTTTTGCCTGCTATGCCCTGCAAATTAAATTGGCTGTAGACGCCATCATAGGCAATGAATTTAAATACCGGTTCAATAGATTCAGGATTGCTTCTAATCTCCGTAAATAAATAGTCTGTAAAAGGAAAAAATGGTTCAATATTTTTATTTTGTTTTTCACCGTATGACAAACTTACAAAATGTTGTGCAAATTGCGGTTTTAAAAGGCTAACCTCCACATCATTCAGTTGTTCAATTGTTTGGACGGGAAAGGTTTGCTCAAATTCAACGTCGCTTTCATTCTCTTCTTCTCCAGTCAAATATTGTAATAGTTTTGCGGTTCGCTTGCTGTATACTACGGTTTCTTTAAGAAGTTTATTTGTGGCCAATTCGGCTGCACCCACATTCCTATTTTCATTAATATCTTCAATCTTAATTAAGAAAAATACAAAATATAATTCGAATTGTTAAATATGTACAGGCATGAAAATAATTTATTATTTTATTACCTTTTTATTTAATTCTTTTATTTGATTTTCCATTAAAGTTTGGTGTTGTAATATAATTTCCTGGTTTTGAAGAATTTTGATTAACATTAACAAATACCCATACAAACAAAATAATTATATACTATACTTTTTGATTGTTTCACTGCAGGAGTGTCCACGCTCATTGGTTCTTTAACATTCACTGTACCATTTACTGTGTTAATTATTGTTGGCTCGAAATCATTTTTGACGTCAAAAATTGGTTCACTATAACAACTGACTTCAGTATGCTTGGCTGCTTCTATTACAGTAGCTTCATTATTGATTGTGGAATTAGTATAAATTGGTTCAGCAACATTTTTTAATTTTATGTAAAAACTGCAAGTCGTTTCATTATTTAAATCCAATCCACACACCTGCGTTTCATTATTGCTAAGTGAAGAATCTTCGTTGATCTCATAATAATATTTATTATTGAGTTTTAATTTTTTCTCTGTAAGATAATAATAAATAATTATTAATTTTATTACATAATAAGATTTGCAGAATATGTAAAACTTACGGCTATGGATCGGTGTAGAGGATAGAAATCCTTCCGTTAAATTCTCGCTGTTCAAAATGTTACGACGATTGATTTTAATCGGTGATGGCGGTGGTGAATGTAAATTCATTATACTATTGTTAATGATGAAAATTGTTAAATTGATGAAGGATTGGAATTAAAATCATTTGATTTTCATAATTTATCGGATAAAATTTATAAGTTACATTTGATTTAAAAAAAATTGTTATTTCAGTTTCAAGATTACTACATGCAACAGATGAAACTATAGGTTTCGTAAAGAAATTAGAAATCTTTCTAAATTTATATGTCAGTATTGTTTCGCCTTCGGTACAAAAACCAAACCTTACGATTTTAACAGGTATTTTATTATTTACCAAACAAAATGAATCTTGTACTTTTTTAAATGATAAATTGAACACTTTGTTTTCATTATTTTGAATTGTTGGAAAAATATTTGCACTTTGTAGTTCTTGTAGCCTGTTATGCAACTGCTGTAGAATATTTGACGGTTTTCTAACTAATCGTTTAAGGAGCTGCATACAATTTTCGGATTTATAAGCGGTAAAATTGTCTAGTGGACCAAATTGCTTAACACAATCAGATAAATGTAATAAACAGTGAATATTAAAAGAAATTGCATGTTCATCAAAAATTATAGCAAACTGTTTAACAAATTCCTGTATAATTTCATTAGCAACTATATCACTTTCAGTGCTTCTTTCGCAAGATAACATTCTTATTGCGCAATGTAAAAGCAAAAAACAGTGATTTACGGTTGAATCAATACATTTTTTAGCACCACAATCCCAGTATATAATAGGAACTGCCTGTATTCAGTAGCTTTCCAACGGGGGAGATCATCTAAACTCCGTGGACTTCTAGGGAATTCTGACGGTGTTTTATTATGAAATTCATTCAGCATAGAATTTATTTCTTGTTTTGAAAAATGTTCCTTTAAATTTACCTTGCGAACATGCAGTTAAAAATTTTTTCGTGACACCAAGATCAACCAGATGCATAGCATCGAGTGGGAATTGCGAAACGATGCCAATCCCAGCCTCTTCTAACACGTTTTTATGAAATTGAAATTCCTGTGAATGGTACTCGGAATCGGTTCTACATGCATAACTTTCATCGTTCCGTAAGGAAAAAACTTTTTGTTGAAAAGCAACTCTTCGTTTAACATAAAATCCTTTTTGAGTGCATTTGGGGCAGCTACTTTTCCCAGTTGGATATTGGGTTCCAGTTACAAATTATCTTGCAGGGCTATCACAAATAAAAGCACGAATTTTAAAAGTTTTCGGTTCACAATCATTGCCAATTTTAACACCTTGTTTGTTAAGAACCATCATTTCTTCTGTCAACATTTTTAAGTAATTGTTTATTGAATTTGGTTTTGACTTTCCTGAGAAGCACCCGATTAGAAATGGACTTTCATCTCTAAAATTGGAAAAAGATCCTATTATAGGCCATAATACCGCCTGAGAACTTTTGAATAAACTTAGACCATCTATGCTAATATCTATTACAATAACAGGAATATTTTTTAGAAACGAAAAATTTTGGGACTGCAGATAATTTTGAATCCCAAAATGAAAATATTCTCCGCCGGCAATGTTTAAAATATTAATACGCGCTCGATCAGTATGAAGTAGTTTACGCGTGCTTAGCGGAATTCCTTTAACTTTACATCGATCAAGAGCCTGTAAAAGATTATCAATAGTTTTTTGTGGAACTTTATCTTTCAATGCCCATTGCCTTAATTCGTACGCATTCTTTGTTCCTACAAATGACATATCATCACTAAAATCTGAATCTGTAGCATTTTCACTTGAAACTGAATTTAAATCCGAATTGTTGTTATAAACAGTGCAAACTTGTTTATTGGACTCGGGCGTAATTTTTGAATCTCCATCTTCGTCTAATCCTATTTTATCATTCACGCGCTCAGCAATACTGTGCACATGGCTGTCCGTCAACTCTGTATAGCGTAGAACATCCATTTTAAATGAGCTTCCCAATGCACTAATTTCATTTGATATCGTTTTTTTTGCCATTGCTTCCAAAATCCAAATATGTACATATTACATCAATTATAAAAACAAATATCAATGGTTATTATATATATATATTGAATAATAAGCTTTGAACACCATACCGTAATTTTAATTATAACTAAACATATTATTATGGATATATAATATTTACCTGATCGATATTTCTAACCTCAATTTTTGTTAACAAATTTTCCAAGTTAATAAAACCAAAAACTTTAATTATTTTATCCAATTTTGTCTCCGGTAATATAATAAATAGTTTACTTCTGCGAGCAATATTTATATACACATATAATTTTATTTCTTTATTTTTTAATTTTCACTTTAGCAATTACATAAATAAATTCGCAATAATGAAATTTCAACTCGTTCTGGTACAAAATGGCGATGCGACGCACTTGCATAAAATTCTGCGGTAGTATGTACTGAATCGATGCTGAACAGTAAATATAAAACAAACCAGCGAGAAAAAACTAAAAAATCGAGTTTTTTGTTTCGTGTATACCAACGAACATTCTGTAGGGATTCCGCACATATTCAGATGTTGTTTGGATTCAGATATACCGACACGAAATGTTTATTGAGTGTGTGTTAGTAACTGCTGAACTTTGGCTATCAGGGTACTCAGATTTGCACGTGTTTTACATGTTTTGTATTTAATGAAATTCCAAGTAGAAAAATGAAAAAAATACCGTTTTCGTGATTTAGACGCAGTATAAAAGGTTTATAGTTATGTTTTTATTAGTAGTAAGCCGGAAAGCAACATTGGTTTTGTTTTTTTTTAATAAAAGGTTAACAAATTGTTTTAAAAATAATTTGAAATGAGAAAAATAAGCGTAGACGTGGAATCAAAATAGTTTTCAAGAAAAATTGCTTAGTCAAGATTAATGGTATAATGAAGCCTGCTCGAAGCCCCAATATCAACGCAATAGAAAATTTATAGGCTATTATTAAACTATATCTCCCTGCTTACAATCAATCAACTATGGGATAGATTCCAAGCTGAATGGCTAAAAATCGACAATGAAATAATTCAAAATCTCGTTGAAAGTATGCCTAAGCAAATGAAAGCAATCATAAAAAACAAGGGGCTTTGAACAAAATATCGATTTTCTGGAGTAAAACCAGCAAAACATGATATTTTTTTTATTACACATGATTTTTTTTTTTACATGGTTTTATAAGAAGTTAATGAATTATGAATCATAATTGATAAAACTAAATTTATTACCGTTATCAATAAAAAGGAAAACAAATAATACAAATGATTTTTAAATTATATACTCATTTTTGCACGCTACTGTATTTGTTGTACTCCTGGAAAAGTTTAGTTCCGGAATAGAAATTAGGTTTTCTTTTTGTGTGAGAATCGAGACACATTAATTTTAATTGGCTCAATCATCCAATGTTTGTTGCCAATCTAACTAATGCACTGTCTTTCCAACAAATAATATTTCTTCAGTTTGTCAAAACGATAATCGAGAAATCCTCGGACCTCCTTTTAGATCTACGAAACAGCAAATAAATTACTTCCTTTATCCGATTTTCTCGAAATTATGGATCGCGTATACATTTTGTGAAATCGAAAACTACATTACCACCCAGTCGTAATCCCCAAATTTAAGTGATTTCCGTGCATGAACATTTTGGCCGAGTGGCATTCGCGTTATTGGATCATCTGTTCATTGTTCGTTTGGTAATGTGCGATACTCTAATAAATTAGGAATTTATTGGCCCAAAAATAGTTGAGAGAATAGCAGTAAAATTTGTCGAATTAGGGAACCAATGTAATTGCTGCTTGGTAATTACAATAGGCTTGTGTAATTAAAATACATTTGGTGACAACTAGCTCAGTAAATGAAATACAATTTAATGTAGCATTTATATTTTTAGTACAAAATTTATTATAAAAAACAGTTTTATTTAAATTATTATTTTATTTATTAAACAATTTTATTTTGATGTTACACTTTAGTCTTTAACTAATCGACTAATTATTAAGAGTTACTAATTCTATTGACACTTGATACGTAAAATGTGCATAAATGCATCTCTTTATGCATATTTTGCATTTTCTTGTTGTGCGTGTTTTCTAATGTAACGCATATTTTGCAATTTTTTCCCTAATGTATTACTCCGCGTACATTTTGAAAAGTAGATACTATGTTGTTGTTTTACATGTGGTACTACGTGCAGAGGATCGTAACTTAGCCAACAAACATTGTAATTAAAGTACAATTTGCAATTACATTAAATTGTAATATTTAATGTATTTCATGAAATGCCGTTTATAACCATTTCATTGAAAATGTTTTAGTCATATTGGTCTGATAGCTCCAGAGTTTCCATTTCAGTTTGGGTGACCATATCTGTATTGCCAACTCCTTCCTTGCTAAACGCAAACTACTCCGCCACGTCAAGGCTATGATTATGGAGGAGTGAGGTAAGGAAAGGAAAGGCATAAGGATTTTCTGTAGCCTTTCGTTTAACTGTTCTGTCTAACATACCTTCAAATCAATTCGTCAAAGTGAGTTTTCAAAAAATTTATGATTGTAAATAACTTCCCCACTAAAGGGGAAATATAATTATAACTATAATTATATTCAAACAAACAAACCGAGAGAAAGGATTAATTTTTGATTCGAAACTATATTAAAAACATCATTATTTTACTATTTACAACAAGAAGATATCACATTTACAAAATTTGAACAGAAGAAGATCGATATTTCAATTTTGCTCAATTTATTTTACAAATTAAATTTTATTAGAGATATGAAAGAAAACACAAATTCCAATAGGTCTGATATTCTCCAAAATTAGAAGTAAACTCCTTCATCAATAATTTTGGAAACAAAATGTAAGGCTGGCCAAAATCTACTCTAAAATAAATGTTTTATCACAAGGTATTCCAGACATTAAAAACAAGAAAATGCTTTCCTAACTCTCCAAACTATAATTCAGATAGTAAGAGAAAATCAATGAATTTAACAAGGTAGAAACAATGTGATTAATTGATTCCCGTAAAAATTCCTAATAGTGATGTAATGTCAATATATTGTAGGCATATAATTTGAAAAATTCAATAAAATAAAATTTTAAGTACCTTATCTTTTACAAAATATGATACCTACAATATGTTACACCAGCCATCAACACCCAAACATCTTGGACTAATATACAAATAAAATCGCATGCACAAATAAATGCTGCCTTAATCATTTTAATTTTATTCTAATTCGTTCTTAACTCAAGATTACAATAATGGAATTAGATACATTTTTCATTACTACTTTTACAAAAGATGATTAAAATAGAATCGAAATGGCCAAAGGTTTACAATGAAATGTTCACTGCTACATTTCTCAAATATTCAACTTTATTTCTGGTTGCAAAATATTTAGCTGTAACATTGTGCAGTCTCAAATTTAAGTCGCAATATTTTTTTTGGGCGGTACATTTCACTTTCAGCATTTTTCTGCTCAATTGTAAATTCATTAAAAGATTGTTCCAACTGAGAACTTTCATATATCTGAATGTTGACAACCCAAAAATTTTCTTAATGCACTGTGCCAACCTTCAACATAATTACTTGTTCGTGGTGCATTGTTTTGCGTAGAATCAAAATGATTCCATCGGTGTGGAGGATTACGTCGGTGTGGAAACTCTTTGATACGATCATCGAGTGATCCAACATACGTCTCCTCAAATTAATATGCTACCACATTACATGTACTAGAAGGAATTTCACAAGAGCCTTTCAACGCATGAAATACGTTAAATAACATCATTTGCTGGTAAAAATGCTAAGGTCATTAGCATTTTCATTCGAAGAGCAAACTTAGGATCTTAATCATAATTTGTTTTAACCTTTTCGGACGCAATCTTACGATAAAGATATTGTTGGAAATGAAATCAACAGTAACGTTGTGTTATGGTAGGAAACACATTCCTTGCAGCATTCGTAATAGCTTGTTCAAAATCACTGATGTAAGTGTTTTCCAACTTACATATTTGGTAGAAGAGCAAATACTAATTTAATTGATTTTTTCTCATTGATACCATGGTTAGAAAATAATTGTTAAAACAATAAAGGAGCAACACTGAATGTACCATCGATAAATGTACCATGATAAATTTTGATCTGATAAAAATTCGGTTTTGAATACAGACAGAATCAAAAAATAAAAACTTTTCTCCGCGGTTTGTAAGTTTAAATACATCAAAAATAATCATTTTTTTCTCTTGATAGTTGTAAAGGCATTTTAGAATTACGAACTTTTTGAACAGTTCTTATTATTGAATTAGTTGAAGGCATGGAAGCGCGGCAACAGATAAAGGAATGACTACAGAATTTAGGGCTACTAACTCTTTGGAAGGAAGGGTGGATTCTGAGACAAGCTGTTTCAAAGCGTTCATTGAACGAATTACCTGATTTTCTGTCGCATCTGGCGAATGGCGCATGTGTCCTTCAATAAGGGTGGCCTTCATCATTTTCGGTGTACAGCAGTCAAGTACAATTTTTTATTGAACAGGACACATCACCATTAAATCTTCTGCTTGTAAAAACAGTGTTTGTAATAGCGAATTCCTTGGAAAAATAGGACATCCCTATTTTTCTCAGATTTAAGAATTTCGTAGCTCATAACAAGTGTGTTTTATTTCATAGTTCTTAGAACATTTTATAAAAACACTGAAAAATAAATTTCAAAAATGGCTAAATTAGAACCGTTGAACTATTCACTTAAATAAAATAAACGAGCCGATATAAACTATTGAATATCTTACTAAAAAAATTTACATGCACGAAGTAAAAATAAAAACCGTTGAAACAAAATATAACACACCCTGTATAAGCTTGCAATGTGCAGATGGTCTTAAACCGGTTTTATAGCCGTACGTCCTCGAGTTGGCTGAGTAGGCGTAAAGTAAGGACGTCAAAAGCACAACCACGAAAGAGCAGGATGGGCCTTGAGCCCCAAAACAGATTGCATGGTAATATAAAAAAAAAAATCTAGTTTATTTTTTATAATTTATTATTAGACAACAGCGTAATTTCAAGAAAACATTTATGTACAATGTACATACACATGCAAACATAATAAAGAGAGACACTTTTAAAATGAACGGCACATAACAAAAGCACAGCCGATAAAGAAAGACAAAACAAAAACGTAGTTTATTTTTTTGTATTAATAAGTTTACGTTACAAAATACAGAGGGCTATAAATCAAAACAAAAATACTAAAATGTCATTCTGGTGAGAAAACAAGAAAACCTTTACGTAATTTTATTAAAAAATATATATTTTTTAACCTAGCGAGAAAAAATACATTTCTGAAGAATAGGATTTTGAGCATCAACTAGAAGCTGATCCATTTATTTCCGAGGTACGTGAACGTAGTGCAACAACATTAAATCGCAGTCTGTATAAATCGACAGCGACTTGTAGCGCATGCAACAATTATTGGCCCATGTAAAACTATTTGACCCTATTGAATTTATTTTATTATTCTACGACCTTCATGCCAATTCATGATGCTAAGCCAACAAATGATTTATACCAGTTTGTTTTAAATTTTATTATTTATTTTATAAAGGGTTTCTCAATAAGGACATCAATTTTGTATTTAAACAAAACACAGGATAATTGAGATATTGAGCTGGAATTTATTGCAGGTGAAGTACACATGTTACATTTAACTAAGGAGTTCGATTTGGTTCATATAACCACCGCGAGCACGAGCATAAACCAACGACATAACGTAACCACATAACAAGAAATCCAACGGCGCTAAATCGCACGAGAGAGGAGGCCATTCGACCGGACCATTTCTCGAGATTACACGATTACCGAATTTCCCCTTCAATAGATCCATTGTTCGAGCAGCTGTGTTACATGTGGCATTATTTTGTAGAAACCACATATCACTGATATCAAGTCCATCCAATTCTGGCGAAAAATTGTCTTCCAACATGGCACGATAGTCTACTCCATTGACCGTAACATGGTGCTCGTTTTCATCGACGATAAAATATGGTCCAATCACACCTCCGGCACAAAATCGGCATCACCCGGTCGCGTTTTTTGGTTGTAATGAAGTGGCTTGGAGCACATGTCCAAACTCGCATATTTTACTTGAATATGATTTTTCATCAAATGATCATGAGGCTTCAGGTGTACTTACGGCATCGATTTTTTCGGCACTTCGACCAATGCGTTGTTTCACTAGCACAGGAACATCCAACAGTTAATATTTCAACTCGAATGTATCCACTATAGCACGCACAGTGTGTCTGGTGAGACGATTATTGCGACCGAAAATTGGAATAACCCCTCTTAGAGTTGCGGCCGTCGACTCAGAATTGTGGTAGTAATTTTTGAATAAATTCCAGACGTTGCTCATTCGTGAACTTCACCATGAAAAAATGTTAACCTTGACTGACGTTTTGACGATGACACATCATGAAAACCGTTCATTGATGCGTTCGTATAAAAATACGATATTATCAATTTACAATTTTTTTTCGGAGTTCGCCGTATTCATGGAGGAGAGATGGTGTCATATATTTCATTGTGTTTTATACTGTCGTTTAATATGAAGTAATCGTTTTTGTGTTGGTTATATCAAAGGTCACCGCTTTTTTAATTGAAAGAGTATATGCATGTTGGTGTTTTTGTCTGTATACGTAGATTCTCTTTTTTTAAATGTGTAGCGTAATTTGACTGATGATTTGACATTTTTCTTTCGTACTTGTACCGAAAATTAGGAGCGCTATTAGTAGCAGTAGAAATGTGTCCTTACCACTTACGATTGTTTTTAACCACTGTTTAATTTGGTAGTTAAAAAATGTATGGCATAATTAAGTTCCTTAATTCTAGTTTATAAAAAACATGGGGAATGAAAAAATAGAACTAAACTCAAGCTTGGAATATAAATAATTTATTTTAAGCAAATCGTAAATTGTCAACAGTTTTATACATTGAATAATGGGTAATCTTCTATACAGATGTTTTCGACTTTTTAATATATTTTGCTGCACTTGCCTTGGTCCTTTCGGATGTGTACTTAAAAATACCGCTACAAATCTTTTTTTTATAAATCACACTCATTTCTTTCATATGTATATATAATCCGCTAAACTTACATTTGTTTAATATTCTAAAACAAACTAATGTTTGTTTTAGAGCGTCCAAGAGGAATCAATAGAAAACCAATGTAAGCCCCGCCCATATTTCTTCCTATAGTTTTAAGTACAGTTATGCCATACTCGCTCTTGTTGAACCTACTGTATGTCAAACTGAAATCAGCTACAGAAAATGTTGGTGTTCATTTTCTTATAGCATTTACTGAACAAATTTTGAAATCAGATATAGTATTTAAACTTTCAAAGGTTTATTATTTTATTAATAACTTCCACGTATGAAATGCAATTAGAGTACTGAATTAAAACTTTTTTTTTACAAATAAAATAAACTTTGTGTACAAACTTAGAAAATGCAATCAATAACGACCTTAAATTGAGTAAACAAATGGAATATTAAAGTTTGCAATTTGAAAGATATAGTTTTACGGAACTAAAACTACTTCTACGAGTACTAGGCAAATTTACTTTACGAAATTTATAAAAGACCACCAAAAAACACCAACATGAAAAATATTACAATCAAAGAGATTCTATGGTTTGTGTGGATTAACACAAAATCTTATCCATCTTACTTCCATGTTGAGTGGGAATATAATCCGAAAACCAATGACGGTGATGTACTAGGAAAATGTCTTATTTTATATAAAGCGATAAAAGTAATTTCGAAATATTTTCAACATTACGGAAAAACGATGGATTTACGTAAGGATTTAAATATGTTTAAATAAAGGAGGTTGCGGTTTTATACGTAATTTGCATTTTAAAATAAGTAGAGAACAAGATTTGTAATGCTTTACGATTGTCGTTACTTCATTTAGTGTACATCAGTAGAATAAGTTATTCGGTTGGGGGTAGTTGAAGATTATTATATTATTTCGATTGTTGCTTTTATCAAAAATACGCACAAATTATTAAACGCACGATTTTTATTATTTTTCAGTAATTGGTATTCGAGCATTTGATTTTTTGCTACTTCCTTACGTTTCCCAGATATTTTGTAGAATGTGAGATTTATTTTATTATTGCGTTTCTGTGCTAATTTGGATCATTAATTTGTTTCCTATCTCAAAGGTAATAAATACATTCTACGTCACGTAACTTTTTTTCTAGTCGTAAATTATTTCAAATAATAAAATTGTTTTATGCCATTTTATTTTGTAGAATGTATTTATTTACGTGATGCTTTATATCCAGGAACTGTTTGAGAGTATTCGTTTAGAAAACTTAAATAGAATAGGGTTACCCATAAATAATAACGTGCTCTCATTTTACAAAACATTAATAATAATGGCAAATATTTAGATGATTATTGTTAGATGTAAGTATTACACAGGGACACAAGTAGTGTACCCACTTTCACCAGCTGCCTGATGTTGCCAGAAATTAATTGTTTTTTCTGCTTCTCACGAAACAATATTTGCTTTGCAAATTGATGATGTTGTATTTATTTCGATTATTAGGATGTTGCTCCCTTTACCAACTTTTGTCGATTGTAGTTTCCATGTCAAATACTTCATACTATAACAAGCGATTACTTTTATTTAGGATTTCGATTTCATTGGACAGCTCTTTATTGTTATCTTTTACCTCAGTGATGTCTTGCTGAATGTTATGAAATTTCGAGGATAAGTATTCTTGATTTTTGAATACTTCATCTTATCTTTAATACAAGGCCCTAAATTGTTCGTTGGATGATTTAGAAGTTCCGCCCAGTTTTGTAATGGTTGATGCTGTTTGGTCGGATGCATTCACAGGCGTATCATACTTCCGCTGATTTTGGAACTGCATTCAGTGGAACACGATTATTTTCTGCAGATTTATAATACGGCCTAATAACTAATACTCAAATACTTGCATTTATCGTGAGTATATTTGTTTAAATTTATATTTTATTTTATTTAATATTTCGATCGCAAAAATTGTTTGCGTCTGTTTAATTGACAGTTGATTGTTGTTTGTCAACAATCTAGAGTTACTTCAATGCTTGGAAAGTTTTGAAATATATTCATAGCAACGTTATAACATTTGGTGGTGCAATCCGATAAAAATCCTGACCTTTGAACTAATATCACTTTTCGAATCTCAGAGAGGTAAAGCAACATTGTTAATTTGCGTACAAATAGATTAAGGCCTTTTTGGAGTGTCAATTATATTTTGAGTTAATACGCCCATCATAGCAGTGTCACGTTCACTCGAGGATAAATTGTGTATAGATTTTACAACAGAACCCAAAAGGCTAATGTTGGGTGATTTACTAGGTGAATGATTGTCTGACTTCCTTCGGGAAAACTTAGGAACTGAAAAATTGTATTTGTTTTGAAATTGTATAGTTTCGATTATTCAATTCTTTAATAAATCGACCAACTTTTAGGGCTATTTTACCTAATTCCTGGGTACGGTTTTTGCTGAAAACCATTGTTTTAACGAAGCTAAATAATTCTCCACATGTCCATTACTAAATCGTTATGAATAATTTCTGTAAATAGAGGTAGAATACTGTCGTACTTCCTTAGAAATTATCCGTGGAGGTTTAAACAAAAAAAAATTATTCAGGACCTCTTCATCAAAACCGTCTGATAAAATAAACCTAATATAAAATAAACTTTGTTTATAAATTGGACAGGAATAATCCTTCTTAGTAAGACCTTCATCAAAATTGTTGTATTTATTAGAATTGGATTTACATTTATCATCGTAGTATGTTAATTCACCGTGTAATGCAAGTATGCCAACTAAACGATCAAACGAATTAATAACTGAAGGACTAATATATATTTCGATGTGAGTAATAGTGCAAATGTCCGCCAAATTTTTTGTATCTCTTTATACCTCTACGCCACTATAATGGAACTCATAATCTATCCTACAAATTTGTATTATTTTGGAAATTTATTATAATATTTGAGCACTTCTTTGGCAATATTGTGGGATATGTGGGAACAACACAAACACATTTTAACGACTTCTGCCTGCATTTTTGTATATTTTTTCGTACTCTACATAAAACTCTCACCTTGAAATCGGTGCATAATATGATTTGCTTTAAAATTCTTTATCTTCACGTCTATTATAGAATCCGAGGGAGCGAATCGGTTGCTGATTGAAAACTGCATATAAAAAATTAAAAACAATTGCCATAAATCAAAGAAGCCTGGAAAATAAGTATTAATTCCCCGCACAAACGCAATACAATAGTTGCGGATCTAAAACAAATTTTACTTTACTAATTTTATCAAAATTCATTGGAATTTCTAATATACTATGATTTAAAATTTTGTTTTATATTTTTTTCATATACAGTTTTCAATCTGCAATCGATTCGCTCCCGCGGATTCTATAATCGACGTGATTGTTTGAATTTTGCGCCGGCTATTTTAATCATTTTTTCAAATTTGTTTTCAAGTTTTCTATTATTTATTTTTAGGGAATAAATCCGCATCGATTTACCCAGTCGTAAATTTTCACCTATTTTTTTTAGTAGAGTAATAAATATTAAAAAACTTGCAAACAAATTTGAAAAAACGATTAAAGTATCTGGCGAAAAACTCGAATAATATAAAGAATTTTAAAGCAAATTATTTCCGCATGCGGAAATTTCCACCGATTTGACGAATACGCGCCCAGAACCGAATGAATTTTAGCATATCAAAAATCCACAATTTCCGAGCCAAAAACCGGCCATTTTTTGAAATTATCTTTGACAAACGACTTTGACAAATATTCTCGTAGCCAGTTCCAAAAATTCGTCTACATACATGGAGTAGCATTATCTATTTCCAACGAGAGATACTCGTAATATATTATGTACTGATTTACAGAATTTGTATCGCTTTATATGTCATAAATACACTATAGGTTCGATTATTATATTGAAGGTTTTTAGTTTATTGCTAAACATTGTACTTTCAAGCATATTGTTACACAAAACGGATTTTTAGAAACTTCTTGGATGTAAGATTCCTCCAAATTCAAATCGGGTTTCTTTATTTCCAAACGGATGTCTTCAATATAATTCAAATAGTTATCATTAGATAAATTAGCTTCTGACCGAATTTTATTCAATACTCGCCCATCTTTCAATACTGTTGCAGTGTTTGTTTCTGGAAAAATTTAAATATTTTTCATTTGTCAAATTTTCAGACACTGTCTCTATTCTGAAATAATTTTAACTTGAATACATCTCTTTGACAATTTGATGTTTTTTGAAACTTTTTAAAGGGATGAGCAGTAGTATAATCGGTACGGCATATTTTAAAAGTTCCGAATTTAATATTTTCATTTATTAGTTTACATAAATGGCAGGATTCGCGATTTACATGTAATGTAAATATGAATCAAATTTTTTTTTCTTACAGATCAAATTTCACAATACATTAATTTATAAAAATTATTTTTAGAATGGAAAAATTAAATGTTTGAAACAGAATCATTTTGGATCTAGAAATTTTGAAATTGTCAATTGAAAATTCTTTTTCCAGGCAAACTTGTCCGTTATTTTAGCTATTTCAGAATAAAAGCTCTAGCTATTTCAGAATAAAATTTTATGTTAGCCCACTACACAAAAAATCGCGGGTAAATAAACAAATCAAAAATTTGATTATTTCTACCCGATATGAACATAGGTTAGTTTCCACATATTAAAGAATGGGTAATTTAAAAGTTTGTTTTTAGAAACGCTATAACATGAGTATAAACCTTTATTTTGTGGACATTTTTACACAATTTTTATTGTGTGTGTTGGAGTCTCCGATCTTAAAATGAAAAGCAATTTCGTTCATGTGGCTCCGTCTGCTGGTCTTACAGTATCCTGTGACCAATTATGCCACCACGCCAAAATCCACACCAAACAATCACTCTTGGTGAATGCATTGGCTTCTCTACGATTACGTGTGACTGTTCCGAACCCCAAATCCGGCTGTTCTGGTTGTTTACATAGCCCCCCGAGATGGAAATGCGTTTCGTTTGAAAATAAGATTTTTAACCAAAATCGATGTCACTATAAAGCTGGTCTATGGCCCACGCAGAGAACTGACATCGAAGCGGATGGTCACTTTTTTAACTACTCATTCATCTAGACCTTGTAGACAATCAATCCGAGGTGTTTGTGCAGTATTCTCTTCAGGCTGGTGCGACCAATGGCTAGTTGCCTCAATCAGCGTCGAGTTCAGGTCGACTGATGTTGGTCGGAACATAGCCTCAATTTTCTCTAGCGTGCGCATTATTTGAGCTCAGGGACCACTTTTGTCATCCAAAAGCAAGCCTTTCTCAAGAACGTTTTTCACCAATTTCACAACAGCGGTTCCGCTTATTGATTTGATGCGGTTGGTGTTTGTCTCCGTGCTGCATTATTTTGTGTTGTGTAACTATTAATTTCAATTTCAGTAAAATGTTTTCTGTTATGACATTTTAGATATTTTTTTGATGTTAGAAACAAAAAACGATTTGGAATTGAAACAGGAGGATTAAATGAATAAAATTAAACCATTAGTAACATAAAATAATGTTCATAAGAGGTAATTAAGAGGTTTTATAGAAAAATACAAGGGATTCCTCCTTCTCAAAGCGCAATATTTTGATATCAGGCCACGAGCTTTGTCTTTTGAGAGTTAATCGTTAAATTATATCCCCATGGGGAATGGGTTTAAATCATGGAAATCTTCATAATTAAATTCATATACACGATATGGCTGGCCATTCTTTTTTGCATTGGAAAATAATTTAGATGTCTCTTAATCTGCTTCTCTATAACGCTATGCATATTATCGCCCCCATTTTGAAAGTGCCCGAAATGGTGAACTTATGGTTTATGCTCCGAACGGTGTATTTTTTAACGGCGTATGAGTAGGCTGATAGTAAATATTTATTCATTCTACAGAAAGAATAGAAGGAGCAGAATAGCGGTCACGTGGCTTTAGAATATTCTGCGGGAAATGTAATAAAAGAACGCAAAAGAATATATATGGAATACTTTTTTGACGGTACCAAAGATTTTTTGAGTTTTGACAAAACGGTTAAACAATAAACGTGTAGTTAGGCTTTATATGAAAAGACAGCCATCAAAACTCGAAAATGAGTTTGACGTTTAAAACAATGAAGAATGATGATGTTTCAATATTCTATCTATTCTACCTGTTGGTATAGCGCACGGAATGCGTTCGGAATGTTCTATTAAAATAAAAGAAAAGAGAACAGTAAGAACAGAATATAAAGAGTGAATAAAAGATTTATGTAAATTTCGGGATCTTCGGAATCTTCAGAATGAATAAAAGAAAACACGGATTGTCTACAATAATTGTCTAAATAGAATACAATATCTAGTTGGCATTTTCAGATACCATTCTTACGCACACAGCTTCCGGTTCCTACTGCACCACGTTTTTCTGCAGCTTCGTCCCAAATATAACATTCTAATTTTTGACATTCAAATCGCTTATGGTAAAATTGTAACAATTCATTCTACTTTTATAATAAAATGATGAAATTAGTCCTCTAGGCGGTGGCAGAAATGACATTACTGCTTGTAAATCAAAAACAGCAGCGTGTGCACCATTTGGCGTTTTCTTGTCACTCTCCTTTTCTTTCTGAGATAATTATTTTAGTGAGCGTCATATCTATGTAACTAGCAATGAGTTTTTGCCCTCATCATCAGCATTTCTTCTAATTCACAAAGTTCACACTGATGCCTCTTCGGTACGTAGAATGATATATTATACTCTCCCTGAAATATGCGATTGAACATACTAACATGGGCAAATTGAAGATTCTGGTTCTCACGATGGTCTTTATAATCACGGTAAAGATCCATTATTAACGAATATTCTCACTATTTCATTAATTTTGGGGTCAACAGTAGGTTGCTTTCCACGTTTATTTCTCATCTCGCTCTGAAGGATTCCGGTACCGCTTTTCTGGGACAATGTCGTCCATATAGGTCGATCGTTATATCAAAAGTAGCCTTAAAGAATGCCTTACATCCTCTAATGCGTGTTTCGTCTACCTCGAAATTAAATGCTCAATTCAAATTTCTGTAGTCCTGCGTGTGGTTCAGTATCGATACTTGGGTTTTATTTGTTCAGTGTTCCTTAGGATGTATTCTTTTTGCCTGTGTAAGTCTGACGCAACTCTAGCGAATTAATATATGTGTGTGGACTGTATGTATTTGGAATAAATCGCTGGGTGATGTTCACGAGTATAAGGACGTTGAAAATGAAACAGTCAAAGATTTCCAATTAGATGACGGTTACAACTACTTTTATTTCGATTATAAAATTTAATTTTAGCACAATGTTGGTTGGCGTCCAAAAGCATAATGATGCGTTGAATTTTGCAAGATGACAGCTCATTTTATCTTTTTTCATACAAGTGCATAAATATTATAGGTGTTGAAAATGATCCGCGTAAAGTTAGTGGTGCTAGCTGTATTTTCATCTTGCAACATTCAATATACATACTACTATAATCTACTATACTTAATAATTTGACAGGAGCGACACCAATAGAAAAATACCGAACGATTGTTGCCATTGTTAAATGATTAAATAGTTTTAGGTAATTAATTTTTATTAAACTTAAAATTATACAATAATATAGTTATAATTAATTAATTTACATACTTTTAGGTAATGAAAGAACCGCGTACGCAGATCCATAGTGTCCATGATAACTTAGCCGATACACATAACCGAAAGCTAAGTTTTGTTATTAGTGGCACATATGAATAAAAATTAATATAATATTTTTTTGTTTTCAGAATGAATCGATCTGGACGTTATGGATCCTCGTATTTTCAATAAAAATAAATACAAAGTAATTAGTGATGTTTTAATTATTTGTTATTTTGTGTGTGTCTCGAGCTACCTTCCAAGAACTTGTAAATATTTTCTCTCGCTTTGTGGTATGTATTTTACTATTATAACCCAATCTACATTTAATCAAACAACCTGGACGCACTTTATTCTTATAAATTTTTCTTTTAGTTCTCGATGCCGACGCATACATACTGTTAAAGTTAGCCGAAAGTTTCCAGCCGAAAGATAATGCAGATAGTGTCTTTGCTATCCCAGCCGAAATATGGTCATGCAGATGGTATATTTGCTATCCCAGCCGAAAAAATTAATTATAGCCGAAAGATACATTACTTGATATACCTAGTCCTATATTATTTATACTATGTTTATTGGTTAAGTCATAATCCAAATCCCCGAAATTTGGGGCAAGTAAGGAGACAGAGGGCGGCTCCCCTGTTCCCTTCAGACTTGCCCTAAATTTCGGGGATTAGGATTATGATCTAACCAATAAACATAGTATAAATAATATAGAACTGGGTATATAAAGCGTGTGTGGGGGGGGGGGGGTGTAATTTTGTATAATGTACCAGAAAAACCGAAATTTTCGATACTAAATTAATAAAATGTTCTTTAACTTTTGAGTAACCCACTTTACTATCGATCTCACTATGTTTATTAGAAAGGTCATAGGCCTAGCAGCCAGTATGAAGGGCCCGTATCCCGGTATAATTTGGTATAATGCACCAGAAAGTCCGAAATTTTCGAAACTAAATTAATGACAGGTTCTGTAACTTTTGAGTAACCACCCACTTTACCATGGATTCCACTATGTCTATTAGAAAGCTCATAGGCCTTGGTAAGCCCACGCAAAATTTGGAGCAATTTTGAAGGGGATGGTGTTATTTGGTATAATGTACCAGAACTTATATACTGTATCTTTCCTAGGTAAGCCCACTCGATATTTGCATGAATGGGATGGGGGGATAGATGGGGTCTGTAATTTGGTATAATGTACCAGAAAGTCTGAAATAAATACCACGGGCTACTTTTTAATTATGTCGGTAATAATTAATTAATTGACCTAAAACGAGTAACTGGTTTTACGATTAATTGTTCATACGATGATATGATCATTTGGTTAAATATTTACGATGATGTGGTCATAATTAAATGTGGAATAATATAGAGGTAAAACCATATTCCTAATTAATCCCAGGTGGAATTTGAGGCAAATCTGATTGGGATAGAATGGTGTACTGTTAAAAGTGTTCTGTAACATTTGAATATGTCCTAATGCTACATAGAGTCGATAGGAGTTGTAATGGGTTATTATTTGCTGTAAACGTTGAAATTTTCTAAATTAATTACTAAAATTTACTACAATTTTCGGACTACTTAATTATTTATTGAACTTATCGTCATCAAACTTAACCTGCACTCACTCGATTGTTACCTAGGATTGGGGTCTATCAATTAGTTAAAATGAACCGATAAGGTAATGTATAAGTTACATAACAAAAATTTTATAGTTTTGGAAGATTTGGTGTTGTAGTAAATTTTTATTTATAATTTAGTACACTCAAGAAAACCGAAAACAAATATGTACCATCTTCTTAAAATTTTAATTTTCCAGAAAACAATCTCGTGCTAATAATTTCTTTTACCTCCTCAGTTGTCTTGTATACATGCTGAAAACCGTATAGTGACCAAATAGTGGGATCAATGGTAAAATGGGTTACTCAAAATTAACAGAACATTTTATTAATTAAGTTTCGAAAATTTCGAACTTTCTGTTACATTATACTAAATAACACCCCCCTACCCCCTTCAGACTTGATCCAAATTTCGCGAGGGCTTACCTAAGTCTATAGCCTTTCTAATAAACATCGTGGGATTGATGGTAAAATAAGTTACTCAAAATTAAAAGAACATTTTATTAATTAAGTTTCGAAAATTTCGAATTTTCTGTTACATTATACTAAATAACACCCCCCTACCCCCTTCAGATTTGATCCAAATTTCGCGAGGGCTTACCTAAGTCTATGGCTTTTCTAATAAACATCGTGGGATCGATGGTAAAATGGATTGTCTGGACATTATACTAAATTATAATCCTTATCCCCTTAAGACTTGATCCAAATTTCGCGAGGGCTTACCTAAGTCTATGACTTTTCTTAGAAACATAGTGGGATCGATGGTCGTTATATTATATATCGAAGGACATTGTACTAAATTACACCCCCGTATCCTTTTAAAACTTGACCCAAGTTTCGATTTGGATTATGACCTAACCAATAAACATAGTATTAATAATATAGAACCAGGTATATCAAGCAATGGAACTTTCGGCTACAATTAATTTTTTCTGCTGGGATAGCAAAGACACTATCTGCATTACCATCTTTCGGCTAACTTTAATAGGGTGACGCATACGCTTTACCAGAATTTTTTAGTATTTTTATTTTCTTGTGCAATCAATTTGCCGGTTTTCAGCAGGACTGCACTTAGGCAGGAATAATTTGATAATCTATACTGTTCGAGGATTCACTTGTGCTTGGATAAATTATCATTAAAATTTGAATCTGCATCTGAATAATCGATGTCGCTTTCACTGTTGAATAGAGGTATGCTGCATTATGGTTTTTGTTTCGCTTTAGTCAAACGCATCTTGATTAAGCCGCCAGAGGTAAGCGACGCTGTATAAACAGAGCCGAAGTCGGTTTCAGGCATACTTACAGTTAAATCAGGTACCGCTTGCGCTGTGGATAAACCCGATTGATTTTGAATGTAAATTTCATCATTTGGAGTCGAGCACGTACTTAACGTCAGATTATTTTCATGTGCATACAGCAGCGTTATTTATTGCTATCGAATTCATGGAATTTCTCTTATTCTCTTAACGTCAAGGTTGCCATTTGCACCATAACGGTTACACGATTCGAAAAATCCATTACTTTGCTGTGTTTAATACAGAAAATAAATAAATAAAATAAAATTAATTATTTCAACTAAAGTGATATAGCTCTAGTCCAGTAAATGAAGGTGTTAACCTGTAAGTTATTAGTTGCGATTTTCATTTTCTAGTGATAAGTGGCATTTGGTACTTTATTAAAAATGAGACCGAGTTTTCAAGAAAACATTCTGTTGTAGGGGGAGAAAATGGCCCCAAAAGACCTGGAAAATCAATTTTCCGCGAATATCTCCCAAAATATGGCAGTTACAGATTTTTTGTTCAGATTAACATTGAAGATCAGTTAATTTTCTACCAAAATGGTCTTCATAACTTTTTCCAAAAAATTGACCTTTCCGAGATAGTTGGGCCCAAGCCTACTTAGAATATTGAGTTTCTGTGTTGTATGCCGGAGAGCACAGTCCGTGCATTTACACATGAGCGGGCGGACAATTTATTCAATAACTTTGTTAAAAATGCCTATTTTCTCATAATTCAAAGTTCACGTGCAAGAGGAAACCTACCGCTATCATACCCTGTAACTTAAATCACGTATTGACTCTTTGGCCATATTGGAAAAACGGGCCAAACTTTGAGCTCCCGCGCAATTTAGACCTCGCCAGGAATTTGTTCCTATTTTTTTTGTATTGCACTAATTTGCTCCAAATTTCTTGATTATGGGTCCTCAGAAGGTCCTTTGTCGTCCATGAAATTTGTATAATTTAATTTTCTTCCAATTTTGATTAAAACTTTGTTTGTTGAATCCCAATTTTTTGCTGTTTTTGGAGCGCGGGGAAATTTTGTAAACAACCACCAATTTTTAATTCATACATGATCGGATTGGTCTCTATGACACATCATTTGAAAACTGAAAACGTCTACGTATGGGCTGTGCAATTTTTTTTTTCAAAAAAACGGCATTTTCCAAGAAATTTGGAAACGCGTGCTCAAGGAAAAAGCGCACTTTTTCTTTTCTTGGCTTTTTTCCCGGCTATTTATTTCTGACGTTTTGACACCTTGACTAGTGTAAAGGTGGAATTCTCACCTTTCCATCAATGTATATAGTCATCTCATTAATATGTGGGGAAAACCAGAGACCTTAACGTAATGTTATAATTTCATTACTTTCATTTCTTCCGTCGTTCATCGCATGTGTGCTATGATATGTAAAACATTTAAGAGATAATTATTCCCGGGAAGTCACAGTGGTTTTCGATGGCTATGAATGCAATCGCGATAGTATATAACGGTCAGAACGTTTGCGACGTTCAAACAACATGTCATGCCTTGAAATAAGGCTCGAGCCTAACATGGTTTTACCATTTCCAAAGGAAGGAAACGTTTTTGTCCAATAATAACATTAAAATTCGCTTCATTCAGTATTTTAAGGCATTGTAGAAATATGCTGTCAACGGCCCGCCAGTTGTAGTAGTGGCAGAGGATAGGATATTGACATCCTTGTACTGATAACAGTCTTGACCCCAAAAGATCAAACAATTTATTTCTTGAAGCCTATAAAGGGGGAAAAACCACCAAATGATTCCCTCCAAGAGCTTGGATGCGCGGCCTTTCGTTAGAGACAATATTTTATTTTTCCAAGTGATTTCGGGAAGCGATACAACTTCCGTTTTTTCGGGAAAGGAAAAACGTCAATAGTCGCAAAATTAGAGGGAAAGGTTACGAAGAACAGAGACACGGGACTGGAAGCGGTCATTGAAAGTTTTAAAAACCATAATCTTCCCCACGAGACCGTATTTCAGGACGGGCAAACTGTCATTGCGTCGATGTACAGTGATGATGATACACAAACCATGACAAAAATTAGATACGAGATCTTCAAGCGATTCACCAGAGACAGAAAAAGAAATCAAACCGCGCTCAAACTAGCAACCTTGCCACACACATCTGAAGCTACAAGGTAACACCTTTATCGGGTATATTTGCAAGTCCAGCAGTGGGTCGGAAACGAACTATCACCAGAAAAATGGGGATGGAAACGTGCAGGGGGTATACTCATTCCGGTCGAAACCACTAAAGTGCCAGCGGTTCCGGAACTCTTAAAGATGGTATTTTGTCAATGTAAGAAAAAATGTAAGGGAACATGTTCATGCAAGAAAGCAGGGCTACCATGCTCATCTATTTGTGGTTCATGTGAGCCCCGCCAGTGTTCGAATTATAAAGACAGCCAAGAAACGTTATCCGAAGTGGTAGAACTAGAAGAAACTCTAGAACCAGAAGGAGTTGTTGGCGAGGGCGACGTTGATCACCAAGAATTATTGTATTATTGGAGTCTTGTGACGGGGCTGGTGATTAACAGATTTATGTCGTAATTTCAATGTATTTTTATATATTTTTCTATAATAAGTGAAATTTAAAGAAACTTTATAAGTCTTTATTCCAAAAACCTCGATCCGGATGGTTGCAAAAAAATTTGCTAAAATTTGCCGAGAATCTGCAAGAAATTGTTGTTGAGTATTATGGGTAAATACTCTTCACTCTTTAGAGATTATAATTTTCGTTAGGAAAAACATCATTGGACAATAGTTTGTCATATGGGCAAAACTTATTTTCGCTATGTGATACGTTTTGTACCGATAATTCTTGGTGGAAATTCATACTATTTAATATATTTTAAACACTTAATTTGTTTTAGTTTTATCCACAAATCCACTATTTTGGGGTCCATCCTGCTGTAATAAATCTTATAGTCTGCTTTCCTAATAGGTATAACTTGGGCCCACATCTCCGAGAAAAACTAGACGCCCGGGAACATAAAAATTCTTGAAAATTAAATGGTTTACAGCGTTTCCCATTTATGGCCCCGAGGATTTTGTCAGTTGGTGGATTGTAGTGGCGCCATCTACAATTGGTTTCCACAGTCCAAAACATTGAAAATAATGTATTTGCAACACCCCCCTCCCCCATCTCAAATTTTGTAGAAATCTTGCATATTTCATGCGTCTCAAAATTTTGGATTTTTCAACCTGACTTTTTGCAAAAAATATTAATGTTGCGAAAAAAATCACTAGAACCATTTTTGTAGAAAATTAACTGATCTTCAATTCTTAGCTGAACAAAAAATCTCTAATTGCCATATTTTGGGAGATATTCGCAGAAAACCGATTTTTCGGGTCTTTTGGGGCCATTTTCTTCCCCTACAATAGAATGTTTTCTTGAAAACTCCGTCTCATTTGTAATGTGGTACCAAATGCCACTTATCATCAGAAAATGAAAATCGCAACTAGTAACTTACAGGTTGGCTTTTTTTCTCCTTCATTTACTGAATTACTCGTTCAACAACAAATGTTCACTTTAATAGTCAAGAATGACTCAATTAAAAATTTAAACACTCGAAACTCACAGGAACACGAAATAGGAAAACTGCACTTTGACATGAAAAGTGTCACAACTCAAAGTGCGTTACAATGATTATTTTACAATGACATAACTTAAAATAATAGAAATATAAATTTTGATCTTGTTAGACTACAGTGACACTTAAATTACACTTTCATCATCTAAAATGAATGAAAAAATTGAGTGTTTTTGAGTTGTGTCACTTTTGGAATAAATGTGCGAAATATTTATCACATTTCTCAAAATTTAAAATATTTTTTATGTATAAACATAAATAAATTGTGACATATTATACATAACCTCAAACTATTAAAAGACACCTTTTGGAAAATATTAGTGCCACATACATCTAGCCGCAATTGATGGTAACTACTTACAGCCAACTACTCGCAAACAAGAGTAAGTATAGTTGAAATCTGCTGGAAGTACTTGTCAGTACTTTGCTAGTCAAAATAGAACGCACCAAATATGTATGCTAATAGTTCACTTGTAAACACTTTAAAAGATCTCGCCCGCTCCTTTAAAAAGCGGGTTCCGCTAACACATAAAATCTTATAACCAATATCTAAAAAATAAATAAATATATTTATTTTACTACCTTTCTCAATAACTCTGATTAATTATATATTGCAAGCTTCCCACCCAAAATAACTCATATATTATGTATCTATATCAAATTGCAATCCATTTTCATGATCATTATTTCGATGAAAGAGGTATTTATGAATGTATTTGTTATCAAATACTCAACGTATGTTGTGACTTTTGTATTCAATTAACATAATACCATTTAAGATGTTTTGCGTACTTCAACATGTAAACATTTCTATCATTTGGGTACAGATATATATCTTATTTTGTTGAAAAGCCATATTAAAAGCATAAAATTTTCCGCATAAATAAATATTTGAAAGTTCTTAAAAAATAAGAAAAAGAAAATGAAAAACCTTGTTTATGATATTTTGATTTTCTGTGTTTTTGGCTTCCAGGAAATCAGGCACATCTCTATGGATTTATTTCTATGCTTTCTTACGTACATAACGTTTATCAATAGAAAATTAGTGATTAAACTTAATTCAATTTTAAAAGCATTGTCGTTTTATAAATTTATATAAAAAGTTGGACAGTTGAACTGTTTTTAAGAATATAATCTAATTTAAATTCAATCAATGTATATTTCTGTACATTGTCTGAATTACGAAATCAATATAAATGAAGCAGACGGGCTTGGGATTAGCTTATACGTATAGATTAACGAGTTTTTTTATAGAAAAAATGAGATTACTTCATTATAAACCGAATTACAGGTAAACCTGAAAATCCACTAATCTCATATAACTAATCCATAGTCTGTCAAACGAATAAATCTAAAAAACCCAACGCAAAAAATTTTGTTTTTCCAGTAAATTATACGCTTCATCCAGCCTTTATGTGTCAAGCTGAAAACTGAAGGAACAACAACTAACCAAAATTGTAATGATTTAATAGAAATGAGGTATTGTTTTATACAAACCTTTTTGTAATTTGGCAATTTTCGCAATCGCAGGCATGCATTCGAGTTCATGAAACATTAAACGTTTATGTACATTGCTTACAACAGTTCATTTAACGATTTGCAGAATTTGCTATGATTACAATGTTTGAACACTTCAAATTTGGCAATTAGAACTATCATAAGGCAGGTTAATACGCAAAACTCAAGTGCAGCACATCCAGTTTGCATTACAAAGAAGATAAATAATTTTCGAAACAAAATGTCTATAACGCAGCTTTACAAACTCTCCGAAATAAGCTGGGCCAGAACACCTGATTTGATGTTGTGGCTTTTTCGGTCCAGATTATTTTACTGATTTGTCAGTCTTGCTGAAAGATATCAAATTGGTGGTTTATATATATAAAGACTTTGATATATCAGTCGATGCAGCTAAAAACAAACAATAGAATTAAATGTGTTTTAAAAATACTGGATGGCATTGTTGATGGAAAGATACACAGATGTTGGCTTCACTTGACAGCTGACAGTTCATCAATTTTGAGTCTTATTTATATGACCTTCCAAAAGGAAAGAGGGAATTAATATTTACGGGTAACGGTCTCGTTATCGTAAACAATTTATCGTGTTTCAATTTAACGTGAACATTTAACCGTAGAACAGTTTCTCGTAGACACAATTGACCGTGGGCACAATTTATCGTGTGGACAATTTATCGTATGCCAGTTTATCGTAGTTTGTAAAATTGACGGTGTAAATAAAAATTAAAGTGTCTTCGGTTTATAAAATTTTATTGAATTCGGCCATTCCCATTTTATTGATTAATAAATTAAGATGGGATTTTGTAAGTTGGATGAAAATGGAATTCTTAAATGGTTTTTAGAAGAAGTTCTAGAATATGGCCAGGTGGGAAGGAACTCGGTAGTTTCTTAACCGATTATGATGGAATTAGGTATGTTGGATGGAAATGGGATTCTTAAATGTTTTTTGGAAGAAGTTCTGGAATATGGCCACCTGGGACGGAAATCTGTAGTTTGTTAACCGATTATGATAGAATTGGGTATGTTGGATGGAAATGGGATTATTAATTAATTTTTGGAAGAAGTTCTGGAAAATTACCAGGTGAGACGGAACTCGGTAGTTTGTTACAGGATGACTACTGCCATCCTGCAGATATCACTAAGCGCATGCAGAGGCCTCCACGGTGATATTTTGCCGGCTACGTTCTCAGGGAGAAGTGCGAAGGGTCGTGGAGTTTGAGGCTTGCACGGCTCCTGGCTTACACCGTGATACTACAGAAAGTTGGGAAAACGCAAATTATAAAATAAACCGGATGTTCCGCCGAAATTTGTCGGCCGGAACTTGAGAAACGAACGATATAAAAAAAAATTTAAATAAAAAAAAATAAAACAAAAATAATTAAAACTGGAGAGAGGTGCCTTAGTGCGCGCATCCGTCGGAACTCAAACAGTGCAAAGCACCGGTTTCGATTTCGGATGCGGGCATTAAGGAACTGCTAACACTATGCCAACACAGATTGAGAAATCCCCCTCATCATACCTAACCGAAAAATTAGTAATTCATTTTACTCAACAAAAATCAACGACAAAATAAAAAATGAAGAATAAGCGACGAAAGGAAAACAAAGGGAGGAGAAGCGAGCACCCGCTGTGCGGCGCTCGATTACAAAAAATGTTGAGAATAATAATACCAAAAAAAATTTTAAAATACATAAAAAAATAAAATCAAAAAAATTAAAATAAAAAATAAAAAAAAGATTGTACCTTAATTACAAAAAAAAATTACTGGTGCGACCTTGTGCGGTCGGGCGTTGCGGGGCCTTTTCTCGATACCAATAAAACCAGGTGCCGATTGGCTCCTCGTCGTTGCGGGGCCTTTCCCCGATAAATAAGTCGTGAATGGCTACGTTGGTGTCCTCTCGTACCTTGCGGTTCTTTCACCGTTTATATAATAAAAATCAGCAAACACCCTATGCGGCACGCCCTTACCGTTATAATTGCCACATCTGTCGAATACTGCCCGTTGGTTACGGTATAGTTGTTGCCCACTCGTACGTGGCGATACTTTCACCGTTTATGTAATAAAAATCGGCGAGCATCCGTTGCGGCACACCCTTGCCGTTACATCATTTTCACTCAAAATAACATGTGCTGAGCCCTCTTTTTAGTTAATACAATCCGCGATAAAATACATCGGTTTAATTCACAAAATAACAAGTTTTATTTCATCGTATTATGTAAATTACGAAATTCCGAGAGAAGCTTATTTTTTGTGCGCCAGTAAAAAATTCGCTCCAAACAACAAGAAAAAACTATATAGTATATAGATTCGTCTATAGGATCACTCCATAAATCCTTATCGGGACCCCCGAACAATATTAATTTTATTTTACTTCACTCAACTTTGTATCGTACCAAATTTTTCACTTAAATAAAACTAGTCTGGATTACCTTTCTCTTACACTTATTCTTTTATTTTTATGCACGATTTACATGTTCCAATTTTGTTTCCCAACAAATTTTTTACTGAAAAATAGAGCTGCACGCAAATAACAAAAAGTTACTAGTTAAAAAGAGTCAGCCACATGTAAACGACATTTGCTCAAATTAAAAAGCAAAAAACCCAATTTTATTTTACTGGAATTTGTTTCGTGCTCCTCTCGCAAAAGAAAATCGTAATATACTTAACCCTTCATTTTTTACTGGAAAAAAAATTGGAACATGTAAATCGTACATTATACTCAAACGAAAAATGTTCATGTATTTTCCTGAGTCTTAAATTTTATTATTTTTTGTTTATTACAAACTAACGCGGAGAGTATTCGACTTAAAAAAAAACTTGACTATCTTTTCTAAAACTACTATGAGACTGTCTTGCATACAAAAACAAAATTCGACCAAATTTATCTAAACCAAAAACTTGACTGTCAATAAAAAAAAATTCTTGCGCCACACAGCGACGCGCAAAACATTCCAGAAGAATTGTCTTTCTTCTCTGTTTCTCGTTTACATCAATTCGCATTGATGTAAAAGAGACGCATATAAGAAAAACATTCTGATGAAATGTTTTGGTTTTCGCACACCCGATGTTCATTGGTCTCGCTCATCACCCTTTATCTAACAATCGCGCGGCGCGTAAAAAACAAGAACCCAATAAAGACGATTCACACGATTTTTTTGAGCTACTCTTTAGACTCAAACTCATAACAAACACAAGTAGTAAAGATTTTAGATGGGGGCAGATCGAATCGTTTTAACCGATTATGATGGGATTGGTTATGTTGGATGGAAATGGGATTCTTAAATGATTTTTGGAAAAAGTTCTGGAATATGGTCATCCGGGACGAAATTCGGTAATTCGGTCTTAGTTGTGTTTATTAAAACCACCGATTGTAATCGATGATGATCAATTTGCATCTAGCCTCTAATGGGATTCCAACCCAGTACCTCCCGGTCCAAGTGCCGAAGCTTTAACCACCGCAGAATAAACATAACGCTATTTTTGTATGGAAAAATTTCGACTCATTTTTTTGACCTTGCTAGAAGGTAGAAAAAATTGTTTGTAGGGTTCCTAAAATTCGTTATTTTTGAGTTTTAAATTTCAAATAAAAAAAATTTGTAACTTATAACAGTGTAGGTTAGGTTTCAGTGGTTGACACTTAGGCCATTTTTGGCCCATTGTGATACCACGCATTCACGCCACATCATTAACCCATTCACCTATACACCTACTCACACAACTACAGTATACCACCTGCACATTGCAAGCTCCATGTCAACCTGTGCATTGACATGAACGGTGGGTCGGCGCTGAATTCTGCACTCCATCAGAGGGTCTTAGTTGTGTTTATTAACATCACCGATTGTAATCGATGATGAAAATTCGATTTGCATCTAGCCTCTGATGGGATTCGAACCCAGTACCTCCCGGTCCAAGTGCCGAAGCTTTAACCACTGCACCACTTGTCCGGTATATAACAGTGTACAACTGTTAAAATAATTAATATGAATAATAAATATTAATAATAATGATTTCAATTAAATAATTACATTTCGGCGTCGTAAAAAAAGGTAGAAAATGGTTGGTAGGTCATTTTTTATTGGTTTATCCTATGACGCTTCTGGATAATATCTTTTCTGTGGTAGAATGTCCAATTAGTTTACAATTAATGTATCAAATGATGAAATACAGTAAAACTTCGTTATAACGGACTAATTCGGACGAGGGCAATCCGTTATAGCCGATTGTCCGTTATATAAAAATAATATTTCTTTTTTAACTGTTACCGCCGATCCGCCGATGGATGAGCAAGTGCATTGTTCAGAAGCAATAAACATTTTATTTCTTCTGGTTCTATTCCAAGCTCCGTTTTTTTAAACATTCGGACTGCAGGAATATATTTTTATAGGAACCGATCTTGAAGAATTGCTCCTGTGAACCATGAATTCCTATGGTAGCCAGCATCAACATGCAGGAAATATTTCTTCAACAGTTTTTTATATTCTCTTTCTCTTGTAAAATTAATGTCTGCCGTGAAATGTTCACACTTACCTACAGCTAATATTCATATTTTCATTGAATTGGCTTATGCAAAAAAGTTTATTAATTAATTAATTAATAAAATATTCCAATTTATTAAATACGAGTATTGAAAAGTTTTTAGTGTCCAAAGTAGTTTTAGTGAGTGTTTGATCGATTGTTTTAGTGAGTGTATGATCGCTATATATATTACGAGATGTACTCTATAAAATTTGTAAATAGCGAGAAAAATAAGCCACGTACAGTAGATGGTTTTATTTTTACGAGGATTTTGAAAATGATGGGGACTGGCGGTGTTTGAATTATAAATCGCTAACTTGGAGAGTTCTAGTGCACACCAAAAATTGTGAAATTTTAAAAATTATTGGATCGCATAATCATGCTGCAAACACAGCTAAAGTTAGTGCTGACAAGCTGATAAATAAAATGAAGTCGTCAGCAAAGGAGAGTTCGGAAAGTCCACAACAGATTACAGCTTCACTATACGTACAAGCATCCACTTTTATTGCTGCCGAACTTCCTAAAAACAGTTCTTTAAAACGAACGATTCGACAAATTCATTATGAACAATCAAATTACCCTAACAATCCGATATCATTAGAAGATCTTGTCGTGCCAGATAACTTTAAAGTTACAGATAAGGGAGAACAAGTTTTATTATTTGACTCGGGCAACAACGAAACTCGCATGTTGATAGCGAAATTTGTTATTGCTTGCTCAATACCCAGAATGGTACTCTGATGGAACATTTAAGACTTGCTCTTCATTATTTGAGCAACTGTATACGATCCACATAATAAAACATAAAAAATCAGTCCCATTGGTATATGCTCTTTTACCAAATAAATCGCAAGCAACATACGTCGTTTTGCTGGAAAAGTTGAGAGAGTTTGAACCATCTTAAAAACCAATTAGAATACTGACTGATTTGGAACGGGCGGCAATTAACGCATTTCAAATCGTTTTTCCGGATATTGCCATCCGTGCTTGTTACTTCCATTTCAAACAATGCTTATATAGAAAAATCCAAAGCCAGGATCTAAAATCTAATTACGATATAGATCCAAAATTTTCCAAAAGGATACGGATTGTAGCTGCATTAGCAAATGCTAAAAAACATGATGGGAAAGAATATTTTATTAAATTAGCAACCACAATGCCAGAAAATTGTGAAGGATTTCTGGAATACTTTGGAAAATAATTTATTGGGTATACGGGGTACAATCAAAGAGGGTTTGTTTAAAATAAAAATGTGGAACATGTTTAACAGTTTGGATTTGCCCAAAACTAATAACCACATCGAAGGATGGCATCGGAGATTCGCAGAGTTGGTACACCAGTATCATCCATCAACATGTTAATTTATAAACGCACTTAAAAACGAACAAAGCAAAAACGAAATAATTTATCATCAATTTTTGATCCAATCGGATACTGGGACCCCAACGCAAAAAAGATATTTAGATAAATGGGAGAGAATCGAGCGAATTGTTTTTGCGTATAATACCACGGATTCATTGGACTTTTTGGAAGCAATTTCTTTAAATATAATGTTTTAGCCATATGCAATCAATTTTTCAATTCTGAATTAATTGAATTCACTTTTTATTATTTAATTTAATGTTTTTAATATAACAGTTTTTTTTATCTGTTTTATATTATTATATTGAAATACAAAGCAATACCAAACTTTTTGGCTTTTTCATTTTACATTTAAAAAATGTGAAGCAGGCATAGTTGTAAAAATTAGGTATGCACCATATTAAGAATGTCCGATTTCTCATTTTGAAAATGTTGGTTTATTTCAAGTTAATAAAACCAGGATTCCTTTAACTAAACAACCATTATTTTCAAATCCAAAATTTTTAATAATTTTGTGGAGTACTTTTCTGGACAAAAAAGTTGATTGAGGAGTAATGTGATTATGGTTACACTTCTTAAAATAGATAGTTCTTGTTTTAATGAATTTGGTAGCCTCAATAATATTTCTCTAGATAACCTGGTATTAGTTCTCCGTTTTTTTTTATCGAAAAACATGTCTTACCATCCCAATCGAAAAGAATTAAAAAATCTGATTATGCTGGTTTTGGAAAGATCAGTATATCGATTTTGTCTCAAAATGTGTGAAACGAAATGAGTGTAACCGGAATGATATTGTAGTAGCATATGTATTTGTGGTGGTTTCGTGCGAGGCCCATGCCACACGTAAAAAAAAAATGCGGCATTTTTCTTCGTTTCTTTCCCCGTTTGCCTATGATACAAGTTTTAATTGCGACTTAACTAATTTTCTGTTCTACCACACAACTCAAACATAAATGAAATAAAAAATATTTCAAGGACATTTTTGACTCAGTTTAGTTAATATTTTATTTAAGAGAGAGCAGAACAAAACATTGGTAGAAAAAAACTGCCAAAATAGAAAAAATGCTCGTGTGTCATGGGACTATGATTGTTTTTCTCCATATGCAAGTCACGTGTCATTCTTTTTTTGTTTATTCATATTAACTCTTTCAGTGCAAACAAGATTTCAGCTAGTGTATTGAGGAACACGATTGCGCTTTTTGGCACTCAAAGGGTTAACCATTGTAAACGCCATATTTTTGTGTTGTTTAGGTATTTTCGATTTTTTTATAATTTCTAAAATTTATGAAATTTAAAATATATTTACCTATAAAATTTTATTATTAGATGTAAAATTAATTTATGTAGATAATATAAAATATATTGGCATGTTAAATAATGACACTCCACAGCTCGAGAGCAGACGTAATGTGCTGAGAAAAGGAAGTAAGCACCATAAAAATTAAACCGATACGCCCGGATCGCGTTATTTTGGTACTGTTCATCATACAAATGACACAAATACGAACAAAAGAAAAATATAAATACAAAAACATAATTGTGTATTATACACTGTGTACATATTCGATTTTTTTTTGCTTCACTAAATTTAAATGAGTAATGGGTCAACTATAGGTAGAATAAAAAAAATAACAGAAATAACGTAAGAAACGAAGACAAAAAATCATTTTTCTAATTTGACTTTTCGGCTATAGATTACTTAAAATATTAAGTTCATTCATAGTTATCATGTAATATTTTTTTGATGTATTTCCTAAAATCTTGAGTGAAACTACAATAGTTTTGAGTATAAACGTATTACATATCAACAAATATATGTGTTTAAAATTATAAAAATATTTATATGCGGTTTAAATTACCGCAATTCGATAAATTATTTTTTTAGGTTAGGTTTAGAAAAATACAATTCTACGGTGTAGTGAAAATTATTTGTGATTTTATATTCATATTTGTATATGTGTACATGAATATTTTATAAATAGAAAAGATAATATACACGGACAATTCAAAATTCCCATACATAAAATAATAAACATGCATATTACATTCAACGCACAAAAATTTGTTTGAGTTTTGTTGTTGTATTTGTTAAGTTTTTTATTCTTGGACGAAAATTTTCGCTCGGTTATTCTTTTTAAATGACAGCAAAATAAAACGCAATTTTTCTTATAGTTTTTTTTTTCCTTATTCTGAGTATGGTCGAATACATATAAATCCTATCTCTCGCTCTCTTACGTTATTTTTTTTATTTTTTTTATTTTATCTATAGTTCCCGCATAAAGTGAGAACTATAGATAGAATAAACAAAATAAAAAAATAACGTAAGAGAGCGAGAGATAGGTTTCATATGTATTCGACCATACTCAGAATAAGAAAAATAAAAACTATAAGAGAAATTGCGTTTTATTTTGCTATCATTTAAAAAAAATAGCCGAGCGAAAATTTTCGTCCAAGAATAAAAAACTTAACAAATACAACAACAAAACTCAAACAAATTTTAGTGCGTTGAATGTAATATGCATGTTTATTATTTTATATATGAGAATTTATAATTGTTCGTGTATATTATCTTTTCTATTTATAAAATATTCATGTACACATATACAAATATGAATATAAAATCACAAATAATTTTCACCACACTGTAGAATTGTATTTTTCAAAACCTAATCTTAAAAAATAATTTATCGAATTGCAATAATTTAAACCGCATATAAATATATTTTATAACTTTAGACACATATATTTGTTGATATGTAATACGATTATACTCAAAACTATTGTAGTTTCACTCAAGATTTTAGGAAATATATCAAAACAAAATTACATGAAAACTATGAATGTAATTAATATTTTAAGTAATCTATAGCCGAAAAGTCAAATTGGAATAATAATTTTTTGTCTTCGTTTCTTACGTTATTTCTCTTATTTTTTTTATTCCACCTATAGTTGGCCCATAACTCACGAGACAAAATCGATACTCAGGTTTGATAGTAGATGGTTTTATTTTTTATAAAGATTTTGAAAATGAGGTGAACATTTATTTACCCTGTATAAATTATTAATCGTTAATTTGTAAAGCTCGAGCGCAAACCAGAAATGGTCAAGTGATGAAATTACAGAATCGCATAACTATGCTGAAAACGCAGCTAAAATTTGATCCTGCGGAAAGTTCGCAGCAGATTATAGCTTCTCTATACGCAGAACCTTTCAATTTTATTGCTGTAGAACTCGACGATTCGATGAATTCGTTATAAACAAACTACCAGATAACTTTAAAATTACCGATAAAGGATATATTTTCAACAATGAAATTCGCATGATGTTACTTACAACAAAACGAAATTTGTTATTGAATTTAAGTCTCGTTCTTCATTAGTTCAACAACTTTATACGATTCAAATTGATTGATTGATTTGATTGATTAGAATGTACGGCCAAGACTAAGCAAGGTTCCCGGATACGCCGGTACACCCTTTTTACATATAACAAGATGGAGGGATAGGAAAGGTTGTTAGGTATGATAGACTTGACCCGGTTACAGACACCTAAGTAGTCAATAGTTAGTAGAGCACAAGACGGCACAATTATTTTTGTTTTCCGGGATATAAATAATCAGCAATCAACATCCTAAAAAGTAATTGATTAATTAGTAAATTTCCTGAAATAAAATTTCATTATTATGCGTTAGAGAATCATTATTTTGTACGATATAATTAAATTATTATTGAATAGAATAAATGTAATGTAATGATTATTATAACTAAATAAATTATAATTTGATTGTCGTAAAACAAATAAAATAATATAAATCGAATCCAAATATTGTAGTATCAAACGGATGGATCCCCTCTTCAACGGATAACTTTACCATCCCTAATAAACCAATATGTTTATTAATAAAAATAAAAATGGAAACAAAGACATCTGGTTTCAAAAATAGCTAATCTGGAATCTATAAGGTAATATATCAATAATGAATGTGTCACAGATTAAGAATCCCAATACCTAAACAAATTAACCCATTACAATTTATTCCCAATCAGAATTAAATAAAACTATTAAGCTAATCAGGAATTTGTAAGATGACAGAATTAGTAATAAGTAGCTATTAGCAAATAATCTAATTAAAGAAGTGCCATGATCCCAAAAATACAAAAAAAACTTCTATGTATCGATATTTGTCTGATTATGAATTTTATTGTGTAGCCTCCAAGCCAAAAAAATAAATCAACCCATAAAGTTTCCCTTCACCGACACTTCAATGTTACATATAACCTTAGTCATTTAATCTATTAAAATAATATTATTAAACCAATTGTCGTGGGACAAATTAAATCTTAAATATATAATTAAATTAAATTAAAATAAGAAAAATTACAATTAAATTGTAATTGTAATTCGACCTATAATTAAAAAATTGTTATCTGGTTAATAGTGGAAATCTATTATATTCCTAGCGACGGCAATTGTCACTTCAATGCAGTTCTTGAAGCAAACTAACTTAGATCTGAAACCATAATTGGCGGTTAACAAACACGATCAATTTGGGAGCTTTATACCCAGTAAAACCTATTGAAAGAGCTTATAAGGAAGGAAATTCTTAATTACAAAATATATATCTAAACCAACTCAACCCGGGATTAAAACGTGTATGTACAAATTATAATTTATTAATTTCTAATAATAAAACTCAGTATTGATAGCTGCCCAATCTGGAAACTATAAATAAAATATAGTATTAATGTTCATTATCTCAGACGGCTTAAGAATCTTGAAATACTTAGAAATTTTAACACTTTAAAATGTATTATTATTAGTAAGTCAAAATACGATCAAGTAGAAGCCGGACAAAATACACGGCTTGCACGTACGCAGGCCCAAATTGCACGAATGCAGATCCCACCCATCCACATCTCGCACCTGTGACGGAGAAACAACCCCCCCCCCCTCCAGTCACCCGAGCACAAACTCCGTCCATCCATCCCCAATTCTGATAAAGTACCCCTTATCCTCAAGCAAATCTTCACTCAGAACTTCACCATTCTCCGCTACGACGTCTCAAATCCGATAACCACCGTACAATAGAGAAGAAAAACAAACCAAATTACCACTCTTCATACGATACACTCAAACCAGACTAAAAAAGACACCACCACAGAAAATGGCAAATCTCCAAACGAAAACCACCCCAAAAGCAAAAACCACTTCACCAAATATATGATATACAAACAAAGTCAATGCCCAGTTAAATGAAAATTCATTTATCCGCTGCACCTGATACAAGATACAAACCAATAAAGCCAAAAAACTCTCCAAAAAAGTCCATAGCATTTGCACGAAAGCTTCTCTCCGTGTTTACGTTCCACATACGTACAAATAAAGTCCCTACATTTCGAGACTGCCACATACACATGCATAGACACTGATTAAACAGTTATCTGATTTGTTATATACTCTTCATTCATGCACGTTCATTTCATTACACACACACATACATATTGAAACACATTTTTACATTAAGTTTGCAAGTAAATATGTAAATAAATATTTTACCAAAATTTTCTCTTTACCTATCTAAACAAAAACGCAAAAAGAACAAGAAATACAAAACATTTCAATACGAACATGTTAATGCGTTCCAAATTTAACCTCAACCCTAATTACTTTCGTCAACTTTCGTACAGCAAAAGAACACGCGATCGTGAAAATGCACCAACTTTTGCATGATCAAACAAAAACGACACAAAACAGTAAATATTAATTACACAAAAGTTTTGTTAATTTTGTTTTTAAATTTATAGCTTATGTAATATGTAATAATATAATATATGTGTTAAAAATGAAAAAACAAACACTTACCTTGAGCATCCTTTGTTATAGAAAATTTATGTACAATGTGTGTGATGCATTCAAATAACGGTATTAAAATATATATAAACGAAAATTGTTATATACATATTTCGACGCCATTGCAAGCGCATCATACACAAATTAATATAACTATTCAACATGTATATAACTTTTCACTTCACTTAATTTAAAATACACAAATTATTATTAATATTATTATTAGTTATTTATATATGCACATACTGATAATAGTTAAAAGATTAATTAATTTAAAAACACATTTGAAATTATTTACTTATTTATTTAGAGGAGAGACGAAATCACGTCTTTCCTCTACGACGTTCAATCGCACTACAACTTTATACGATTCAAATAATAATAAATTGACTCTTTTGGTATACGCTCTTTTACCAAAAAGTCTTAAGCAACATATTTGATTTTGCTAGAAAATTTGAAAGAATTCGAACCAACTTTATCAGTATACTAACTGATTTGGAACGCGAAGCAATCAATGCCTTTCGAATTGTTTCCCCGATTATTGCCTCTCGTGCTTTTTATTTTTATTTCAAGCAATATTTATAAAGAGGAATTCATAATCAGGTTCTAAAATCCAATTACGTTGTATATCCAGAATTTTTTAAAAGATTACGAATGGTAACTGAGTTTGTATATGCATATTTAGAACAAGATGTCAATGTTTATTTTTTTAAATTAGCGCCCAAAATGCCTACATACCAACCAAATGACACAGTGCTTAAAGCTTTGGCGTTTTAATCGAGAGGTACCGGAATCGAATCCCGATAGGGGCAGGATGCAAAGTAAAATTTAATCAACATATTACCATCTGTGCGAAATGTAAGACATGTATGACTCCATGCCCATGTACGCCGACCCATATTCCATGTCAGTATAGGCTGGCAAGGAGCTTGCAATGTGCAGATGGTCTTATATCGGACCTATAAACGTACGTCCTCGAGTTGGCTGAGTAGGCGTAAATTAAGAACGTAAAAAGTATAGCCGCGAAAGGCAGAGTGTACCTTGAGCCCCAAAACCGGTAGAAATAAATAAAGAAAAAAAAACTATGCCTGAAATTGTGTAGAATTTCTCAACTACGTAGGAAACAACTTATTGGATATACTGAAATACAGAATACCATCAAAGAGGCTTTGTTTGGCGCATACGGGCATCGAGATTTTACCGAGTACCAACTGGGGTACCAACCACAGCATCATCCTTCAATATGGAAGGAAGTTTATTTGTAAATAAACTTTTTATCACAAATTTTTGATCCAATCGGATACTGGGAGCCCGACGCAAACACGATATTTTTATAAATGAATGTTTGAACTTTTTGGAAGCAATTTCTTTAAATGTAATGTTTTAACCAAATGCAACATTTTTGTCTTAACTGAATTTACGATAATTTTATTATTATAATTTTTTATGTTTTCAAGCTAACAGTATTTAACTATATTTTGTATATTAAACTGCAAAAATTAATAAAACCTATTGGCATTTTAATTTTTCAGCGTTTAGTACAATTTATTTATTGAAAAAGCGTAAACTATGTGCTACATCATACTGTTCGAATTTCGAACAAACCATAAATTAATATAAGAAAAATTAAAGATCTCCGCCCTGGTGGCAAAGTGGCTAGCATGCTTGCTCCAGCGACCGGAGGTCCCGGGTTCGATTCCCGGTGGTGACAAGGAAAAAAAATTCACGGCTGGTTTAGGATCAATGAATTATCACTCCGAAATGAAAATATGATTATGAAACCTCATTTGAGGCGGCTAAATCCCTTGATGGAATATAGTGCCAGAGAGAGAAAGGAATTGTTGGGGAAGTTGGGACGATGTTATGAAGTTAAAATTTTCTTTTTCAAAAATTTTGTTTTCAAAATCTTGGTTTATGTTAAGGTTTTCAAAACTAGAATTACTGTAACTACAGTTATTTTGAAAACCAACATTTTTAAAATCATAGTTTTCTGGACAAAACAGTGGTGCGAGGAGCAATGTGCTTATGTTACCCATCTCAAAATTGATAGTTTTCATTTTAATGCCAGGTCCAGGGATTTGATAGCTTATGTTACACATTTTTTAAAAATCTCAAAAGATATCAAAAATTTAATCCCATTGCCCCGTCCCATACGATTTTTTCACTGAATGAACCAAGAAATCGCCTCTTCAAGGATTTGCATCAAAAACCTGGTTACCCTATATACGATTATTTGAAACTGCATTAGGAGCCAAACTAACACACCATATAATATAATGGATAATAATGAAAATATAAAAGAAACTCGGTACACTAAATTCTGCCTAACAGTACTCTGAGGTTGTTTGGGGTGCCTAAAAGTCAAAACAATGATTCTATAACATAAACATTTAAATCTATTAGCTATTAATTAGTATGACATGTAATCCATCTCGTATTGTTGGCAAACTAATAATCTTTAATTTTTCACCATCAAATTTAACTTTATTTTGTGCCAAGAAAAAATCCTTATGTAAATATATAAACAATTTGCAAGTGCATACTCTATGTACATAATCAAATTATGACTTGATATTAGTTGTTGGACAGCATGACTATGAAACAAGTTTCTATTTCGTTGGTATATTATGGTACTTCAAGTTTATTGACCTATATTTTGAACGTAACAATATATACTTGATACCGCTCGGCGACATAAACTAGTAAATCTAGTTGTGATGGAAATACAAAATAGAATAATGTACATATCGCCCAACAAATGCAGACGTTACAAAAGTTCCTGTTATCGAACTCGTTGTAAGCGATGTCAGTATTCATATAATGTGTGCTTTTAGCAGTACAACTTTTTCTATTAGTTATTTTTTTATTTATTCCGCTAGCACTACATCCCCATAGTGGAATGTCGCTGCTTCATTTCTCATGTAACATAATCGTTCGTATATGCAGATTAATTATTGATTACTCCATTGAATCCTAGCCCACTGTGCACCTCGTTTAATTATATTAATTTCATATATGTAAATTAAAAGAACTCCCAATATGAATTGAATATTAAAAATTAAATTAATTTAAATTAATATTTTTTAAATAAATTTTTGTAAATAAAGACCGAAATGATTAATTTGAATTTCCAATTTTAATATAATACATACATTTTAATTGGTTTCATAAATAACAGATAATTACGAAATCCACATAATATGTATTTGGTAACATATTCATGTGAAAATTTTCATTAGAAATTCTAATTTGATTGATGAATTTACACGTGACTCGTTTACTATAAAACCAGGCAGTGCTTGGCCAAAATATATGTATTATGTTAACTACCGTATTCACTACAAACCCAATCGGAATTTGTATATTTTTGCTAGTCACCTCCAAATGCCACACGTCCCATTTCCCAAAACTAAAATTTTAATTGTTACTTTCGCCTTAAGTAGGCTTTCCAAATACTCGAAGATTTTCAATACTCGATTCTCAAATACTTTAAAATGTGATACTCGTTAATAATCGAGTAATCGGTTATTTAAAAAAATTAAACAAATACATATGTTTTTTAAAGCTATAATTTCATGTACACTACCACCCAAAAGTGTTTAGGCACTGTCAAGAACAGCATAAAACATATAAAAATTCAGTAAAAATATGAAAATAATTATTTTTTAGGTACATGCACAATATATTAATGGCATTATACTAAATAAATGTCAAAGTTAAAATGCTCAATTTAAATTTTACTTTCATTTATGTGACCACCCCTTGATTTAACAATCGCAGCGCACAGTCGAGGCATTCTCGCAAAAAGTATTGCCAGAGTTTCTGGCGTTATTGAGTTCCAAATTGATTGAAATTTCATCCACATAACAGAAGCAGATTTTTGAGCTGATTGCTGTACTTCCCGGTTCAGTTCTTCACACAGTAACTCATTAGGGATCAAGTCGGAGCTCTGGAAAGGTCATTCCACAATTTTAATCGTTTGTTCATCCTATAAATAGCGAAGATAGCCGTTACATTCTTTATATGAATGTTCTAGACCATTATCTTGTTAAAAGATACAATTTTGACCCAAAAGTCGAATTCCTGAAGGTATTGCTCTGTTCCAGATGCATAATTATATTAAAACTAGCTGACCCGGCGAACTGTGTCTCGCCCAAAATTACTTCGTTCGAGCAAACACTTTTGACCTTCACGAAAATTGATTTTGATGAGAGAAAAATCAAACAACTCAACTAAATTCTCAATAGACGTTTGAGTTAGACGATTGAGTGGCCATTCTATTCACTTTTTCATCGAATTCAACATTAAAGGTAGGTTTATGGTTGCGTTCGTTCGTTCGGTCATTTGTTCGACCAATCATCTTTTGTACAAAAATCCAGAATCATCATTTTTGAGCAATATGATTGGTGGAAAAAATTGTCAGAATGAACGAACGAACGCAATCATAAAGGCGGCATAATGTATTGAAAAGTGAATAAAACGTCGATTCAAACTTAGGCATCTATCGAAAATTTAGTTGTTTTTTGCAAATTGACTTTGTGATTTGCTAATCGTCATAGCGAACGCCAAAAGAACGGGGAACTGAATGCACTTATTTTTATATATATAGAAGATAAGATTGCTAAAATTCTACACAACTTATATTTATAGTAGTCCGCAACCAACGCCATCTATTGAAAATAATCCGAAGTGGTTATTTGTATGAATGATCATTGTCAAAATACAATTTTCATCGGTGGTGTTCAGTTTATTTCCATACAAAATTCCTCTACAAAACGCAATTTTTGATTTTCCGATTTTTTTTTTGATTTTTCGGTTTTCCTTTGGGTTCCGATTTTTTTCGAGCTTATGGATTTTCCTTTGAGTTTTTCCTAATTCTCTTTTTTTCTAAGCCGCCACTGTATTGAGATGGACAATGCACAAAAAGAATCATTCAAATTGGTCGTGTCGTTCTCGAGTTTTTGCAAGACGCACGGCAATTGATTTTTATTTAGATAAATAGATAGAGAAAATAAATAGATAAAATAAATAGATTGGGTAAAAAAACAGAGTAGCAGTTTGGACGTAGCCTTCGGTGGGAATAGAATCAAGTACCTCCCAACCCAATCGCCGAAGCTTTAACCATCGCACCACCTTACTCATAAAAATTGTACACACAAAATTCATATGAAAATTTCTTTTTATTCGATTTTTTGGAGTTTTTAGACTTTTGCGGTGGATTTTTTCAACATTTTCTTTCGTAAGAACCATCTCCTGGCAATTGCAAACACAAGAAAAATGATTGAGCCAAATCGGTTCAGCCGTTCTCAACTGATACATTTTTTTACATACATTTTTTACACCGTTTTTATATACATATATAGATAATGTACTTTATTTTCAAGCAGGTTATAACCAAATTTATTAACATTAATAAAAAAAACTATTAACAATATGCTACAGTAGGCTGATTCTACGTTAAACAAAATTTCAGAAAAATATGGCTCCCAGTTAATTAATCATCTGAATACGGAGGTTTGCACAGGAATGACCAAACCAAAAAAAAAATATACCTGAAGCATCCTAGATGCGAAGAAAGCTTTCCATGATCTGGGTACTACAGAATCAATTTTTGATAAATATTTCTAAATAAAGAAAAAGAACAAATTAGTAATTAACCAGCAATAACCAACCGTAACACAAGACTAATGATTTTATGAGAATCAATAAAAAAAAAAAAAAAATTAATCAATACCCAAATTTCAGAATAAGTTGAAGTTAATAAATAAATAATACTTAAGAAATTAAGAAACAAATAATTTAATAAAATAAACTGAACTTAGCAAACAAAGAAAAATGGTTCCTTGAATAATACGGCATGCTGTGGTCCATCCAGAACTTTCCACGAAGAAACTGCTGCTCTCCCTTGACAATTTGAACCCGAAAAATTTACCACTGTAATGCTTAGCGGTATTCGATCCTTTGATTTAATTGGTGTAATTCAAATAACGCCCAAAATGTCACACTGCTTGATGTTCGTCCTTGAAAGCACGAGTTCCAACAATTTCATTTACGCCGTTGGTTAACAGCACCTCTGCGTTTTTTTCCACCGTAATGCCAAATATCACACGATATGTTCCAGAGCAACTGAATTTTTCTGTAACACTTGTTACACCACCCGATCTCTGCCAAAGGTCTTAACCAAAAGTAGCAATCTGATGATTTTGATAACATTTGAACTCGTTTATAACTCTCGTCTTTGTGGATATGTTATAACATCGATTATACGATTTCACAATTCACATGTGTGGCCAATTCGTATTTAGATTTTCGTATTTAATTAAATTATTTTCTACCTTCATACGAATGGTATATTTAAACTAGACAATTGCTTTGTCATTCACACAGCTTCAAATAAAAATTTATATCACATTCAAAAAAGTAAGATACCTTCCACTCAAGGTATATTGTATCACCAGCCGGCAAAAGCTTTATAGCGACTTATCGTAGCACTCGATTGGAATTTACTATGATTGACACTCTTTTTATATTATTACAAAACTAAACTTTGAGCATAATTTAATATAATACTGCACTTTATATTAATGAGAACCAATTGATAAATTATTTTTCTTTCTAAATTCAATATTTAATAATATTGTATGAACAGATTGAAATTTGGCACTTGACTATCTCGCCAATCACAAAAAAAAATTCACCCACCTCGACTTTTTTTTTTATATCCCCGACTAGTCCAACAACACCAAAAATTTGTTTTCATATCAAAACTAGTTCTTCGCGCGAAAACTACAAAACTCGTACGATCAATAAACAGGTCATAAACTGAGGCCCATAAAGTCATCATCATTCGTATTTATTTGATTTACGCCTATGAACCCAATTCTACGTGTAAAATGTGTAATTTGCGTACATTCCGGCATTTGTATATACTAATGATAATGCAGAGTTTTATAGAGCTAGCCTCTGTAAAACGCAATTCAACCATGATACAGGTTAGCGTCGTAAATCACCAACAACATGAAACACACGTTACAAGTATTCCGCAAATTTTCACAATATCGCCTACACTAGTACCAGCAAAATAGTCCCAAATTATCACTGAACCACCTCCATGCTTTACGCGAGCGGTAATACACTCTTTACTAGCACGTTCACCCACAGATCTTCTCACGAATATTCGTCTTCGGGTACCGAAAATTCAAATTTGGACTCATCCATCCATAAAACCATGTTGCAATCTTCTATCGTCCAATGTTGGTGTTCGCGGGCCCATTTAAGTTGCTTTTGCTTATTTTGTTTACTAGTAATAGTTTTTTAATAGCAACACGGCCATGGAGTCCGGCTTCGTGTTGACGACGTTTAACCGTAGAAGCACTAACTAATTTTGAGTGACCAACATATAATTCTACGGTTAATTCCGTGGCTGTATTGT